>JASCZW010006021.1:0-116946 GCA_034211315.2 Aedes japonicus | reverse complement strand
AAGTTCAGCAGAAAACGTCAGGGACGTTCGTCAGAGAACTTCAGGAAAGTTCTCCAGAGAACTTCAGGAAGCTTCAGCAGAGAACTTCAGGGAAATTCTGCAGTAAAAAATTAGAGAGATTCTGCAGAAAACTTCAAGGACGGTCTGCAAAGAACTTCGAGTAAGTTCTTTAGAAAACTTCATAGACGTTCTGCAGAGAACTTTAGGAAAACTCTCCAGAGAACTTCAGGAAGTTCTTCAGAGAACGTCAGCGAAGTTTTTCAGAGAACTTAGTGGAAGTTTTGCAGAGAACTTCAGCAAAAATAATGCAGAGAACTTCAGGGAGGGTCAGCAGAGAACTTCTGGGAAGTTCAGCAGACTCTTTCTGGGAAGTTTAATAAGAGAACTTCTGGAAAGTTCAGTATAGAGCTGCAGGAAAACTACAGGTAAGTTCTTCAGAGAACTTTAGGGAAGTTTTTCAGAGAATTTCAGGAAGTTCATCAGAGAACTCAGTGAAGTTCTTCAAAGAATCTCAGGGAAGTTCTGCAGAGAACTTCAAGCGGAAATGGATAATTTCAGGTGTTTAATAAAAATCGGTTTTTGAACCGTAGATATGTTTAACCAAAAAAGGAACTTGAACGTTCGAAATTGAGAATCATGTTGATTTTATATATTTTTTTATTAATTGTTAAGTTTCAGATGTTATCACCGAACATGGTTGCATGGCATTGCTCGTTGTTACGATCTTCAATTATATTGCTATCCTGGTTAAATCTTTTATGAGAGATTATGGGCGAGAACCTCTTTCCCGAGAAACTGACCAGAATGATCAAGGCAACGATGGCTGGTGTACAGTGTTCCCGTGAGGATATTGATCGGTGCGTTGTTGCAGACCCGTTTGAAACACGCAAAGGACCTCGGCAAGGCGATGGTCTTTCCTGACTCCTGTTCAATAACTCGCTACGAATGTGTTATAAAACGTGCGGACTTTCAATAAAACCGATCGAGCTCATCTGCTTCGCTGACGACGTGGACATTGTCGGCAGAATGTTCCAGGTGGTAGCTGACCAGTTAACCAAGATGCATTGTGAAGGGAAAAAGGTTGGATTAAAGGTGAATGCGTCGAGATTTAAGTGAGGATTATTCCGAGAATCAATATGACGTTTGAAACTTGGTGAAATGTGAAATGTCGTGCCGTAACTCGTCTTGGTAAATCGAATGGAGAACCATGTCACTGCAGGTGACTTTACTCACTTCATCAAGTGACAAACGTCACTGCGGCTCTCAGAATAACCCTTAATACCTGTTGGCTCGAGGAACCGAGCGTGATACAACTCACATAGGCAGAACTAAGACAATCGACGTAGATGTGTTCGAGGTGGTGGATGAGTTTGTGAACCTCGGTTCATTGGTTACGTCGGATAACAACTGCAGAAGAGAAATTCTGAGACGCATTATTACCGGAAGTTGTGCCTACTTTGGACTCCACAAGACGTTTAGGTCTCGGTAAACTTCACCTCCGTACAAAGTGGACCATGTACAAAACGCTGATAAGTAAGATCTCTACGGGCATCACTTAGGAAGCACTTAGCGAACGACGTGTGCTTCGGCAATCGACGCGTATGTGAAAGCGTGTATGGAGAGAGGATGAACCACGAGCGCAGCTCTATGGCGAACACAGTATCCAGAAAGTCTCTTTAGCTGGAAGGGTACAATGGGCGGAACATGTTGTAAGAATGTCGGGCAACAATTCCGCAAAAATGGTGTTTGCCTCGAATCAGACCGGTACATGACGTACAAACCATGGGTCTTGAAGTGCTTGCTGGTATGTTGCCACTCTCGGATCGTTTGTGAAGTCATGAACCCTCAGGCGATTGAAAACTTTAAGAGCTCCTTCAGTTGAATTCTCAAACTCACTTTATGACTTTGTACCATTTGTATATAACACAGGATGTCAGCCCTTTGACGAATATTCCCAATCGTGTTTGCGTCTTCGACTTCGGCAGTTCGGTTCATTTTGATGTATCTAAGAGCATCATCATCCTATGATTACTCCTGTTGCATTTGCTGCCAAGTTTGGCCAAGTTGATTTCACTAAATCGTTCTTCACTGGCGGATCTTTGATAGAGAAGTCAGCAGGCTTTGGTATATTTAATTTTATTTATAGTGCCAATCGTAAACTTCGAGCTCCTTGTTCCGTGTATGTCGCTGAATTAGCGGCAATACATTTTACGCTAGAAATTGTTGCCTCACTTACACCGGATCAGTATTACATCTTTACGGATAGTCTCAGTTCTATAGAGGCTATTCGCACATTGAGCCGGTAAAGCACTCCTCGTATTTTCTCATGAAAATACAGGAGCTTCTAAGTGCTTTATCTTCGCGTTATTCTATCATCACCTTTGTATGGGTCCCATCTCTTGTTCAATTCTAGGCAATGAGAAAGCGGACTTGCGTGCAAAGGTGGATGCTATGGAAAGCGATATTCTATGATCGACAAATCGCTTTCAATGATTTTTCCTATTTTTCGTCAACAGCCACTCGTCAGCTGACAGACTTTCTATTGGACAGAACTGAGAAAAATGGTGGATTCAGCTTTTTGGGATGAACTAAAGTCAGTTATTGGTGTACCATTGTAGCAGTTCCTTGCTATAATGGCAACTGGCTAGATCTGGCCAAAACGTGTGGACCATCGTGCGACTTAATGAAGGGTTAAATCGGATTGTTGAGGCACTCCCTTTTGTAGACTTCCGGTTTCATTGTTTTTTAGGTCACAAAACTCTGGTTTTCTTGCCACATCATGATTTTCTTCGCGAAATTATCCACGAAAATAAACTTGAATCCTCCAGAAGTTTAGAATCAGCCAAAAGATAGAAGAGATCTATCAAGTTTTATCAGAACTTGGTGGTACAACTTACAGGCCCGAGTTCTGCCAACTTTTGGTTGTTTGAGGCTTCGGTTGGGTCGTTTACTAGCTCGGTAACATTTATAACCTTTTCGGAGACGGATTTGCTGCACAGTAAAAAGGTCGACATCCAGTTTTTTCGCCAAATCCTAATCCGAGATTTTGGGCCCTGATTTTTCAATTAATCTGTACTCGCAGTTGACGATCAGCGGTTCCACTCCGACGCTTGATTTAAACATTACCGGCAGTTAAAGTATCCATCTACTTTTTAATCACTCGCACTACAGTTCATTCAGGATAACCCAGCAAGTTTATGCAGGTGAATTTTGCGGGTATGATTCTGCATGATGATAATCTTGGAATCACGATAGTTTCAAACTGTTCAAGTTTCAAAAAAATAAACCAAGCAGAACTGTTTACAAACAACAAAAGGCTGTGAAAAGCTTGCATATTCAACCACTTGGAGCGCCGCTACCTCTAAAATGAAGTGCACCATTTCTAAACGATCTAGCCTTTATTTGCACACTAGCTGGTCTAACTCGTTCCACGATCGAATTCGCTCACTCACTATCTACAGCGTAGGCCCAAATAAGTGACGCAGTATTTTCAGTATGGAATTCTTCTAGCCATCGCAAAGCCACCTGGTTGGTTTTAAAGAGGTTGGTATTAAAGAGGGACTGATTAAAATGTATACAAACTAGTGTTCGCTAGATTCCGTCGACAGGAAGTGCCTATGAAAAATATGGATTTCGAAAGGCAACGTATTTTGCAGTTGCATTTGACGGGAACTGTCCCAGGAACAGGCTGAAATCCTTGTCGTTCTTCATATAATCTGGCTCAGGATATGGACGTCTCCAGGAAATTATCAGAACAGTTCTCAGAGAAGATTTGAGATTGGTGCCGTACAAGAAACGAAAAGTTCATAGACTTTCGGAGGCCAACAAGAAGAACAGAGTCATTCGTCGGCACGGTGAATCCATGATTGTGTTTTCGGATGAGAAAAATTTCGTATTGCAGCAAAGGTTCAACGCTCAAAATGACAGGGTCTACGCAGCGAATATTAAGGATATCCTTTTCTCAATTTGCGCAGTTCAACGCGTTCAAAATCATGCTTTGGTCATGGTTTGGGGAGTGATTTCTACGGAATGTCGTCTACCACTGCTTTTTATTGATAAGAGTGTAAAAATTAAAACCGCATACTACGTTAAAGAGGTCCTGGAAAAGCGTTCGAAGAATCTTTAACGATGTTCGGTAACCACAAACGGGTGTTTCAACAGGATTCTGCGCCGTCCCATGGAGCAAAGATTACCCAAGCATGGTGCACCAAGAATTTTCTAGAATTCGTTCCTAAGAAATTGTGGCCAGCTTGTTTTCCAGATGCAAATCTTCTGGATTTTTCTATTTGGGGAATCATTGAAGCTCACTTTCGAGATCTCAAACCAATGCACAGTGGCCAAGAACTGATGAAAACTTAGGAAAAAATCTGTAACTTTTGTCGCTTTTAAGCGCGGCTTGTAAACAAGGCGATTTCCGCTTGAAATTGCCAGAGAAGTTGAATGGAACTGATTGCAATCACGCACAGATATGGTTGTGGAGTTATAGAGCTTGTTTTACCCCACTTTTCCTTATAGGCTTGAATAATTTATAGACATTTTTGCTCGGAGAGGCTCAAGATCAATCAAATAGTACTGATCCCATGTTAAATTTCCTGAAAAATCGAATAGAAGCTGTTTCAACAACCGCAAGGCTCGGTGAATAAAGATATGGCTGATTTTACCCCACTTACCCTTATATTATTGAATAATTTATAGATATATTTGCTCGGAGTGGCTCAAGATTAACAAAATAGGACTAGTCCTTTATGAAACTTCCTGAAAAATTGAATAGAAGCTGTTTCAACTACACTAGTACATTATTAGTACACTTATATATACATCCTTTAGGAGCAAGGAGCTCTTCCCTTATTGATCTCCAAGAACGTTGCCGGTGCCACTATTGATCCTATAAATAAGGACACCGGAAGTTGCATATTGAAAATGATTAACCAATTCCACGCAATACTCTGATAGTTCTCTGTGAAACTTCAGCTGACTTCGATCATGCTCAAATGTATATTCTCTAAAGTTATGAAACTGTAGATTTTGTAAAAACTAATTTCAAAAGCAAAGCCGTTTGGCATTTCAACTCGAAAAATCATTCAAACTCAACCAGATAAGTGAAGGCAAGCTGAAGCATCCTTCTCAAATGTACCACACTTCTCTTACCATCGCGAATGCATCGCGAGTACACGTCGTGAATGAGAGGATATGTACAACATATTTAAATCCATCTCATTATGTGAGAGATAATAAGGTTCCGACGAGGACAGCAGAACCACCAGCAAGTATTTCCTCCTCGACGGGGAAAAATCTTGACGGCTAAGCTCACGAAACGATGAAGACGACGACGACGACGTGAACGACGCTCGTTGTCAGCTGGATCACCCGAAAAAAGAAAATACCCAAGCCCGGTTCAACTGCTGTCTAGTCCTTCATTCACTCTGTTCAGTCTGCTGGTATGAGAGTTTCTCCTTCAATGTTAGCTGGGTTCTGTCTACAAAGCATGGTTGAATGTGCGAACTACGACCACTGATGAGAACAGCGAATTGGAAGGGTGCCTGTCTCTTCTTTCGAAGCCTGTCGGTTCTAATGCACACTCGAAAAAGGAAAAACATGCCAACGGTCAACGAATGCGGAACCCAAGTCCCCTTTTCTAGCTACTCATGTGTTCTGTATCTCCAGAGATGAATTGAAGGGGATGAAAATAAAACTACGTGATTCCTTTTAAAGAGGAATGTAGCCGAAAGTGGAATCTCAAAAACTCGCCAACAACAAAATGACCCACCAATAAATGCTTGGAAAACCATTTCCGTACATCCCCCACCTGCTCCGCTCAATCCAGGAAAAGAAAATCCAAAGCAGGTTAAAAAACCATTTTCCACCCACGCAGAGTCGGTTTTTTACCAATTCAATTCGTGGTTGGAAATTTTCTTTCTACTAAGCGTGCATCCCTCCGAAAGAGGTCGCATGTTTTGGTGGAAATGCGCATGCCTCACAGCTCGGGAAAAACTCTACACTCCCGAGCCGTCGCCTGCTAGGGTGCTAGGATTCCGTTCTCGTCTATGTCACACCAGTCAGTCAGTCGGTTGGTCGGTCGGTCGGTCGTTCGTGGAGACGTGGCATCCAATTGCCAATGCGTGTCCCCTCGAAACGGTCCCAAGCCCGGTGTCGGAGTCACCCAGCTGCCAGTGGATATTGCTTTCGGTGTTCTGCGCACTTGTTCCCCGGCATGGACATCAAACGTGCTGATGTAGCTTTGATGAAATTCCTGAGGATTATTTAATTTGCAACCCCGGGTTGCCTCGGAATTGGACTTTGATGTTTTCTCTCTGGGGCAGCGGTGGTTTTGGGTGAGTGTTTTTGGCTGTTGGGGAGGAATTACTAGTTGGGGCTTGAGGGATTTCGAAATGAACTCGAACGTGACATGAAATGGTTCACAAGCAATTTTGTTTGGAAGTCGAAACATGGAACCGAAAATCAATGATTTTCCTAACTGTTTCGTCAAAGTAGAACTACCTATGATAATTGGAAAACTGGGAAAATTTAAATTAACACTTCAGTTAATCACTTTTAAAAGAAATAAAAAACTGAAACATTTTTTCAAAATATCACTAGTAAACATGGGCAAATTCCATTACATTCCACTATATAAAGCTAATCTTTTGACAGATAGGCCTATTTCGTCTGCAACTGAGGAACTTCTTCAGTGTACAGTGCTCGAGTGTTTCCAGCCGAAATGACCTATCGACCAACTTCGAAAATCTCCGATTCAATTGAAAGATTTGTACACACGTTTTACCCACAAAAGTAAGGAGCCAGTTTTGAAAAGGGCGTTAGCATTTTGAATAGCACTTAATAATTTGCAGCTCGAAAACCTTTGGTTGTACAAAACACTGTCTAATAACAAGTTGTAAAAAAATATACACTGAAAAAATAAAATTCGGAAAAAAATTCAAAAAATTACATTTGAATTTATGTATCCCAATTTTTTTTTTGGATCTTATTGATTTTTTGACTGTGAATACTTGAAACAATAACGCAAATTTCAGCGAAGAGTTAAAGGGGGAGAAATGTCAGGAAAAAAGTTTTTACAACATAAACTTTCGGTGTGTTTCTCAAAATTTTAGTGTTTGTGGGGATAAACGTATTTTAATGATATAATCAAATTTTTTAAGTATTTTTAAATGTTTCAGCTGCCCTTGGTTGTCCTTGTAAGAGCATTTATTCTCGAGATATTTCCGATTTAATTTTATCATATTCGAATAATATTCGAAAGGTCGACATTTTCATAAATTTATCGCGTTTTTCCAGAAACCACAAAACGTTTTTCGAAATGTTTGATAAGTTTCTCACAATTTTTTCTTCAACTGCAAGACGATTGGATGAACAGCTCAGATTTTTTTTTTTTTCATTTAACACATGCCTATTTTGCTTCTTATTGTATACTTTATACATTGTCTGTAAAAACTTTATTTTTAACGTCAGTTCTGGAAAAAAACTTCAGGGTGGAGATATCTGAAGTGAAAAAAGTGTCTCTAAGGTCACATTTTAAAGCATCTTTTACCGAAATAAATATTTTTCGATGTTGCAGTATATTTCCAGCAGAAAATACGGTCTTTTCAAAAATTATTCGTGGTTCTCCAGCATCACAAAAATACCTTTTTTGAAATATGCGTTTATTTTCCCACAACTTGAAGCCAGCAAGACGATTCTATAAACAGCATAAGGAATAGGGGAAAATAATTGAAAGAACTTTTCTTATATTTTAGTTTACTGTAGGTAGGGAACGGCTTCAGCACCCCAGGACCCTATTCCAAGCAATGAGCAATGAGCTGAAGCCGTTCCCTACTTATTTTTTAACTCCCTGTTCATAGTCTTCATAAGATACAAAACAAAAGGACATTTTCGTTAAGCAAAAGCAACTCTTGTTGTGAGAAAAGCTAGAAAAACTTATGAAAAGGTCGAAATTTTTAAAATTATTCGAGTGTGATAAAATTTAATCGGAAATATCTCGAGAACGGATGCCCTTACGAAGGTTATCATTTGGAGCTTAAAATTGTTTCAAATACTTCGAAAATTAGATTTTATTATCAGAATACGTTTATCCACGCAAATATTAAAATTTTGAGAAATACACCGAAAGTTGATGTTTTAGGAACTTTTTGCCCTGACATTTCTCCATCTTGGAACCTTCGCTAATATTTGCGTTATAATATCAAGTTCTTACTCGAAAAATTAAAAAATTAAAAATCGTTTTTTGAGATATATAAATTTTAATCCTAGAGGGTCCTTTTAATGTTAATTTTGATTTTTTTCCCGATTTTTTTTTCAGTGTATATTTTCTAACAACCTTTGCACATAGGGTCACAACTTGTTCTTCGACAGTTTTTTTGCGCAGCCAAAGGCTTTCGAGCCACAAAATTTTCATTCAAAATTGTTCAAAATGCTTACGCCCTTTTTAAAAACTGCTACTGGTCATAAAAATCTATGTTAGCGTGGAAAATGCTCAGTCTCCTAAGCCGAACGCGTATGCAAAGTTTCATTCAAATAAAAAATATCGGAAATAATTTTTCACATCTTCAGGTCATTTGGAATGAAAACGCTCAGCTTCCCGAGATGACGTAATACATATTTTTGCTATTGACAAGAGCAAGCCACACATTCATAGCAGGAATCTACCTGGGTAATAGAATCTGCAGGTATGTACAATTATGTCATTGTAACTGATATATGGCTCTTATGTATGATAGTTTCATTTTTGTATTTTTTTTAGAAAAAGTGATCAAGTGAAATGTTAATTTCAATTTTCCTAGGTTACAAACTGAGTTACTGTGCTACAAAAAAAGGGAAGTAACTTTCAAAGTGACATAGTAGAGATTGTTTATCTGGTCAATTGTAACACATAACCGTGTTCAACATATTTGTAACACTCTTAAAATATTTATTTATTGTTAAAAAACCGTTTTTCGGAACTTTTTTCCGCACAAAATTTCCTACACGGGCATTTTTCAATCAATTTCAAAATTTCCGGCGTTTTTGAATAGCTTTTTATTGCGCTATTTTATTACTTTAAGATAAAAATTTATTTCCGTTTGTTTTGAACGAAAAGGAAAAAAAAATTAAGAAAAAATCTGAAATTTTGGTTATTTTTCGTGTTTTTTAGATTTTGACGCCATTTTTTTGGTACAACTCTTAAAATTGCCTAATGTAGAACACATATTGTTGTGGTCTAATCAGTTCTGAATAAAACAATTTATATTTCATCTAAATATAATGTGAAAATTATCAATGTTACGACGCTTTTCCCAAAAGAAAAAAAATCAACGTTGAGGGCGGTCCGGAGTTATTGTTTTATTCAAAATTAATGCGACAACAACGATTTGTGTCCTACATTACGCAATTTTCATAAGTTGTACCAAAAAAATGGCATCAAAATCGAAAAAAAACACCAAAAAAATGCCAAAAAGTTTTTACGTAAATTTTTTTTCTTTCTCGTTCAAATTAAACGGAAATATATTTTTTTCTTAAAGCTACAATAAAAAGCTATTCAAAATCACCAAAAATTTGGTGAAATTGGTTGAAAAATGCGCGTGTACGAATTTTTATGCGCAAATAAGTACCAAAAAACGGTTTTTTAAGAATAAATATTTTTTTAGGGTGTTACAAACATTTTGTAACACGGTTTTGTGTTATGTTCGACCAGATGAACAATTTCTACTATGTCACTACAAAAGTTCCGAATCACTGTTACACTGTGCAATCGTTCTACTTATACTTCGCAAAAGTATTTGAAAAAAAGTGAAGTTTTTTTTTCATTTAAAAACATTTTTTTTCAGTGTATATTTATTTTTATGAACATTTTGATTCCCAACCATTTTGATTCCATACCAAGTTACTCTTAAGTCCAAACAATGTATCCTTATGTCAAAATAAGTATTCTGTTATTTTGAATATGCTTACGAAATTTCGTACAAATCCAAGCGGTTCCTGTCAAATTTCGACATCTTATAGCCAGTTTAGCCTGGAACTGCATCATTATTATTATTATTATTATTATTATTTATTATAATTCATCCGACTTTTCTGTCTACATGAATATTGTTAAAACTTAATTAAATAAAAAATGGTCAGTCCTTGAAGGATGGGGGTTATAGGGGTGGTCCGTGGTCAAAACGGTGTCGGTTTGGAATTATGTGGACAAACACTGATATTGTTTGGTTTTGATGAACAGAGAGGGGGACCTGCCGGTGACAGGCATCACTAGGAGATCCACTCCTTGCATACATTCTAACGCTCCTCATCAGTTTGGTGGGTTGATGGTTCCGGTGTCAAACATATTTAAACAATATCCATACAAGTAAACAAACACTATAAAGTAATATGGCATAATCTAGGTTATCTAAACTATCCTTGAGATCAGTGCATATCACGTACAGTTGTTACCAAAAGCTTGCTGGGTTATGCGCGAAGAAAAAGTAGGATTCCGTACAGAAGAAGCTGCAGCCAGATGTTTTTTCAGAACCTAATGAGTGGAGTTAAGCGTAAGGTGGACCGTACGGTTATGGTATTGACTGGCTGGCTTTAAGATGACTTTAAGATGTCAAGAGTGGCGAATTCGACGTGGTTTCAGCACTGAAAGACATAGTGCACCGCCTAGCCTAGTGTACTCTGGTTGATGTATGTATGTGTCGAAGCCCAGCCGGAAGGCCAGACTGTAAGAGTGAAGCAAACCGTATAGTCAACGGTTCCAGAACAACTGACGCGGTTGGTGAAAGCAACGATGGATCAAGTAATGTGTGTCTTCCGAGCTTCGGGGACACTCTCAAGTCCCTTCGGATCTCGGAGAGCGCTACGAAAAAGTGGTTGACTGTCGTGTTTGCTATATTTGCAGTTTTGCATTGGAGGGTGTGATTCGAAGAGCGGGATAGGTACGAGTGGCAGGATCTTCAGGAAGTCTGTTCAACTTGCTGGCTTCGCCGACGACGTTGATACCTTAACATGTTACTTTGAGACGATGGCAGAAACTAACATCAGACTGCAGGAAGCAGGTAGGGTCGCGCTTATGATTTATGCATTGAAAACTAAATACATGAAAGGAAAAAGCTCTCGAGAAGATAATGTTAACCTTCGCGGCTACGTTCCGGGCACACCAAAGCCTTTCACAACCTCTCCGGTA
Organism: Aedes japonicus; assembly: GCA_034211315.2. NCBI lineage: Eukaryota > Metazoa > Arthropoda > Insecta > Diptera > Culicidae > Aedes > Aedes japonicus. Next base: position 105,788 of record JASCZW010006021.1, on the reverse strand, counting down.
ACGGGCCGTTCCATATTAACTGCCCAATATGCACCGTCCAGCACACAGTGGAGCATTTTATTTGTAAGTGCCCCAGTATGAGAGGCCACGCCAGTTTTGGGGCATTCCTGGCAGTATAAGAGACGCGAGGGAGACGGCATTAATATACTTCCTCAAAGATTCAGATTTATACAGCCGGATATAGTTCAAGGATGTCACCAAATACTACCAACCAATTTACTGACCTTTGCTACCCACACTGGACCCACATGATGACGATACTAATGACAGCCGCCAACAGTCAATACGATACCAGACCAACGCACGAAAAAGACCTTCCACAACCACAAACACCAACCGACAGACTGATGACGACCTATGCACGAAAAGGACAAACCTAAAACAAATTCTTAATACTCTGTAACAATTTGTGGTTAAAGAAAAGCCCGATAAGAATCACTCCGTTGGGGAATACCTTCAGGACCTCATATGCACAGGGCATATGCACATACCTCATGTGGAGTCGATCCAGCTGTGGTTGGAAGGATCCTTAATAAAGATAACCTCCCATCTCGAGATCAGATCGACGGTTATGAAATCGACGCGGTTGACGAATTCGAGAACCTGGGCTCATTGGTGACCGCCAACAACGTGACCTGCAGAAAAATACAAAGATGGCACGCTATGGCTCGCAATCGTGCCTGCTTTGGACATCAAAGACCGCGAAGATCAAACAAAGTTCGCCGAACTACAAAGTTTACCATCTAACGGGTGTCCACTAAATAATGAGAACGAAAAGAATGGGTCAGGAAAAAAATACCAGTGAAGTTTTGTTCAAACTGATTTATTTTATTAAAAGGGTCAACTTAAATCTTCAAACTAAGTTTAGTGAATATTGTCATATGGTCCGTGGTCCGCCGTGCGGCATGGCTTAGTCGTTATGCTGGAACATGACCGTTGGACGGCAGCCACATCGATTTTTCGGATGCAGCTTTTGATCCTGTTGGTAAGTTGCTTGGTGTTCTTGGCCTTCCAATTATCCTTGTATACCATGGAGCTCAAAAGACCGAAGAAATCCTCGATAGGACGGCACTGTGGCAAATTTGTCGGATTCCGGTCTTTTGGGACATATGGTATATTTTGGCTCTCCAAAAACGTTAGCGTTTTTTTGCGTAGTGCGATGATGCCTTGTCCGGCCAAAACACGTATTTGCCATCCGAGTGATGTTGTTTAAGAAATGGGATGAGTATTTTCTGCAAACACTCTCTTTGGTACACCTCCTGGTTGATGGCCAAACCGCTTGGTTTGAACCACGGCTTCGAAATACCCTTATCGGATATTACGATGTATAACATAACCTTCGATTCAAATTTGTGCTTGAACTTATACATTACTTTTGGAGGAGTAGTAGATTTGTCCTTAGTGTAGAATCGGTCGTTTCCCGGTATCTGAGACTTCGAAAGAGGAAAGTAGCTTTCGTCGTCCAGAACGAAAGATTTTCCGCCGTAATTCCGAGTCATCCAGCGGCATTGGGATTTCACGGTTTGAATCTGCTCATCTGTGTACTCTGGGGATCTGGTTTTCTTTCTACACACTATTCCTTCTTTCTTTAGCGTCTTGCAGATGAGTGACTTCGAACAATGGAACTTTCGGGCTGCTTCCCGTTGACTTACCGAATCCTTGTTGTTGAACATGCTGCGCAGCGAGCGGAGCGTTTTCTCATTCATTATTTTCGCTGGACGGCCGCAACCTTTCTTCCGGGTTACTCTCATGCATGCCAGGATACGGTATACGGTGGATACCGGAACTTTTTCACGACAAAAATGGTCCACCGTGTATTTTTTTCCACGATCTTCGTTCGCTTGAAAGAATTGTACAACGCGCGCGCAGTTCTTCCTGTTTCGACGGCATGCTGAACACGACTGAACATGTTAGAGTGAAATAAGAGTGTATGAAAATTTTCTGGAGAGTGCAACGATTCATTCATCTAAAGTGACATTTCTATGCGGCCGTTTTGTTCTGATGGAAAAGTATTGAAATCATTCTCATTTTTAGTGGACACCCGTTACAACACAAGACACTGGTAGTCTCTTGAGACCACAGAAACATGAACTTGGAGGAACAACTCGTCTTTGGTGTCTTTGAACGGAATGTGTTGCGTACGATCTACGGTGGAGTACAGATGGAAAATGAAATGTGGAGGAGGCGAATGAACCACGAATTGCATCAGTTGATTTGAGAACCTCCCATCGTGCACACCGCTAAAATCGGTCGACTACGGTGGGCTGAGCATGTTGTAAGAATGTTAGACAGTGCGCACAACAAGCAGAGGTGCGAATCGATCAAGGTGGAAGACGACCTGCGGACCCTCCGTAGACAGCGAGGTTGGCGAGGTGCAGCCATGAGTCCGGAGACAACTGCTGTGTACATCTGAGCTACCCTGGCCTTGGTCTGATTAGTAAGGTAAGTAATAGTCGGCGATTGACCATTCGATTGAGGATTTTAGAAACACAGCAGAAAGTTTCGGCTAACCGGCCTTTTCAATAGCTACTATGTTGCTGTTTGACCAACAAGCACGCAGGGTGTTTTCTATCGATACTTCCCTGAGTAGGCTTAGCAGAGTGGTCCTACCGTCAAGAGGTAAGTTTCAGAATAACGGGTAGCCGATCTTATCTGGGTCGGTGGAGTTTTCTTTGACTCGGGAGTAAGCGATGTAGACTTCACACATCCTGAGAGGGCGGGTAATGGTGAGATCTGGATCTGTTGTTTGTTGTTTGTCTTGATTTGAGAGACTTTCAGCTGTTGACGGGTGCGTCTCTAATCTGGATCTGTGTTCGGAATTGTTTTACTCATAAAGTGGTGGCTAGTGGTGTCTATCTTTCGCTGAAAGTCGTTCGAATATCCTCCTATTGCCAATAATCCGTAAAAGTATTCTTTCAGAGCGTTGGCGAATGGCTTGGTAGTCCTTTTATGTTGAGACAGATTCCCTGATGCCTTCGTTTTCCGTTCAGTATATTAACCTTTCCCCAGTATTCGACAGCCGGTTGGTTTGGGTTAATGCCATCAAGGAATTCCCCTCAGCAGGCCAATCTCATCATGTCGCGGCAAAGGTTTCTATTTTTGCGGTAGAGGTGGGTGGCTTCTTCCTTCTTGGACTGCCCTTCTAACAGTTTAGAGTCATTTGGAGACTTGAAGGGTATTTCTCCTTGTCTTAACTGCCACTTTAGCCTTGTTTGTCCACCAGTGAAGTGCTTTTCAACCAGGGTTCAGGTTTGGCTTGGAGATGCACAAAATGGCAGCAGCATTGAGGCCGTCAAAATGCTCTACCTGCAGTTGTTGCGACGTCGAGACTGGGAGTGTAAGTTGTCCAGTCGGATCACGTGAGGTGTCTGTTGGTGCAGTAGCTCGATGTGAACACGATTGGAAGATGCTCACTACCATTTGGGTCCTCACGCAGCCTCACTGCATAGATGCGAGAATACAGCTGTAGTAAATCTGATTGCAGTCGATCGATTAGTCATGTTGGTCAGTCGGGCTGATCTCAACCGAAGTGGCAACCAACCATGGTGGAAGTGTCTACTACGAGGAGGTTCGCCATCTCAGCAGATTTGTAGACGTCTATTCCACGCCTATTGTCGCGCTGACAACCCCACGACTCGTGGTGTACAAAGAAATCCCCCAGTAGGAGGTTTGGGCCTGAAATATTATCCAGGTTTGTCACGAAGTGGAGATTGGCCGAGGCGATTTTGGCAGCGAAGAAGTACTTTAGCTTGATGGCTAAAATCGAAGGATCGGTTCAAATATCGACGACCTCGAAGTCCACGGGAAGCTGGACGCCGATGACAGAGGATCGGTATGAGTTTCGCCGGTTTTTCAGAATCCATTTATACCTCTTTGATAACGATCTGTCAAGGCAATGGGCACTATACTTCCTGAATGGCAAGAACTGTGGGGAGCAGACTGGCAGCTCCAGATCAGCAAGATTGTTGAAGAAGCCGTTGATATTTGATTGGATGATGAACGCATGGTCGGTTTTCTGTGTGGGTGATGCCTGAGAGGGTTTCAGGAAGAGGGTATCGGGCAGATAATTGTGAAGAGAGCTATCTGGGGTAGGGTTTGATTTGGTTTGTAGAAGGGAGAGTTGTAACACATGCTACCAAAGGGTTGTATTGGCTTTCTTGATGTTGGTTCGGGGTCGGGAGGAATCGGCACATGGCGTCAGAAGGTTTCGAGAATGGACTTTCGCATAATCCATAAAGGCGGCATTTATCTAGCTTTGCAATGCTTACTTTCGCCCATTAACCTCTCCGAGCCTTCGCCAGTGCCGTAGAGACTGGGTCTGGGGAGTAACCAATTATATGAAGAAGTGTGGACAAAAAAGAAAAACTAAAATTAAATGAACTTTAGCAGACGCATGAAGATTATCTTTGTTCAAATGCAAGCCAAACTGAGCGTACACAATGCATTTATCCGCAATATTGCATACAACAGATCTAGTTTAAGTAATATCTTGCCTAAATTTACATGAAATATCCCGCAAGTTCGTGTAAAATCTTGCATTAAATACCACTGAACATTACACAACTTTTTTTAACTGTGTATTCCTAAGACTTTTCTCAACACTCTCAAGCTCTTATAACTGAGGCGTGTGAACCGTAGTTTCACCAATTCGAGACTTATTACACCGTATATATTAGATTCAAATCGATGTAGTGTTAGACAAAGTTGCAGGATTCATCATATGTCACACGGCATACATACATTAAAATTCAGCATTTGGGATCATTAAACGAATATAAGTGAATCACAACGAGTATCCCCAACCCTGTTTGAAATAATAAACTCATGTACTCAATTGCGGATGAAGCCTATTATCAAAACCTCAGAAAGTGCATGCCCTCACCTATAATTTTCCACCGAATTCAAATGTTCAACATCCCAAAAAATTTCAACTCACTCTACAACCACATCCGTTCAGAAAGATAGTCTCACCCATTTCATGGATGTTAATCAGAATTTTCCCAGGGCAGCAGCCTTCACGCAGAAGCAACCTTGACGACGAGTGATAACGCCAAAAGAGACTACCGGAGCCATCAGCCACAACCACCTTCGCAACAACACCTGTTGCTTCCGGTTTGGAACTTTTCTTGAGCGGAATTTCGCTACCAGAACAGCAGACCCGCAGCAAGCAACAGACCGGAAGTACAGCAAACAACAACAACATCATCATCAAAGGAATGTCAGGTCAAGGACGAAGCCCATCCCCGAACATCATGGCCAACATGGAAACATGAAAGCAAAAATTGGAATGCGAGGTCAGGGCGCCATGCGAAACTGGCTGCCAATTTCGGGGTTCGTGAATTAAGATTTCGGCATTTGCGTAAAATCATTATGGTGGCCGGTGGCGATGGAAGGTGCGCGTTGAAGTGAATCCGTGGATCGAAATAACAGCTGATATTAAGACGAAAAAACGGCACGGGACCGCATTCGGGGGTTCTGAAGTTTCAGTTTTACCTAAAACTGATGTCCCCTCGGTTTCATTAGTGGAGCCTGAGTAATGAGTGATCGAACAGGGACGGAGCATCGATTGCAGGAGGTTGGGAGCAGCTCGGCTGACCACTTCTTCGGTCAGTGGTGAATTTTGGCCAGCTGCTGACCACTCACGATGGGTGACGACGATTCGTGTTTCACCGTGAATCGTCCGAATTTTATTTCGAATGCTACTACTCCTCCGTTATCAAAAAAAAAACTACTCCTGACAACTGTTCACACCAACTCATGAAGAAAAAAAATCAACCGAATAATGAAGGGAAATTCACCCTCATCGAAGTCTTCGATCATGCGCAGAAGTTTCCCCCCTCGACCTTTTTTCCAGGGAAACTCTCCCTCCCACCCCGTTCTTCCGAAGGTATGTAGATGAATCACACAATCGGCAGGATCAGCTGGTCGGTTGAGTAGCGTCAGCATGTCTGGAGTGGAGCCCACCACCAAAAAACAGCTGATGAGAAGGGAGCCTTAGTGGTGGTATTTAGAAACCGGAAAAAGAGCCTTGACTTCCGGACAGGATCCCCGGACAGGAAAATTTGCATTAATAAGACCGTCACAGGAGAGCAGACTCAGTGGGTGATTGTTGCGAAACGGAATGCTTTAAACTCACGAACAGCTGATTGCGGCACGTGGCGGGATGCGATTCGGAGTCCGGTGGCTTGTGATGGAATTTCCGGAAGTGTTTGATTTTAAAGGTATTTTCAGGTTTGTGTGAAGAATAGTTTGACACCGGGCAACCAGGATTTGGCGGAGGAATAGTTTTGCGGCTGGGTTGCTAGTGAGAGAGGGAAAGTTTTGCTTTTGCGATTTTCGGTTGGTGCTTTGATGTTTTGGATTGGGGGAATGGATAGGTTTGTTATGGGGTGGGTGCCAACGTGGCTTTGAAAGGGAAAGTAATACCAGATAAAAAGGTTGAGGTCAGTGACTTGAGTGGTGAAATTGAAGAGCGTTATAATTAATTTAGCTATGTTTATCAGTTCAATGGTTTTGTATTCGGTATGTTGTTCACCATCAGCCAGGTGAATTTTGGATTTTTTGAAAAATTTCTGCGAACTGTTGAGAGATATCCAATTCAAGGCGATACATTTTCCTGCTCTTCTGGCACTAGCCGATCATATAACTTTTCAAAACCAAAGTCTCTTGTGAGGAATTAGCAATATCATCGGAATGACGGGACATCCGCCTTCTTTATTTTGAAAATTCAATCATCTACTTCCGCTAATCGATCATTTAATCACTTTTGTGAGAGGATCATTCTCTTCTCAGGTCATCAATTTTGACGTTGTGCTAGTGAGAGAAGTAGCTTAAAGTTGATGATAACTCAGTTCGGGAATAGAAACAATAGATATTTCAGCAGATGGTCAGCTGCAGTTGCTCGGATCCAAAGATCCTAGGATCCGCTCGGATGCCACAGACAAACAGACGTTATTATCTACTCAGTCATCCAATATGCATTTAACCATCAATTGAAACATTAATTGGCCACATTGTACCAAAGAGCTACCAACGACTTCTCGATGCATTGGGATGGCAGTGAAAATACTGCCTTAAATTTTAAAATCGAACCATACACTACAAAATGCTTATTGAATCTATGAAAAACCCTATGCAAAATTGGGGTTCAATTGAACATGTTCAGAGCCGACGCAAAGAGTTCAAAGTTTGAGCGTTTTGAATCGAAAACAAAAGTCTCAATAAGAGGAGCATAACATTTTAGAAATAGATTTTCATATATGCAAATTGACCTAAGAATGCATGAAACGTCGAGACTTAGTGTTACTCAGATTTCTGGGATTAATGGGGGCGACCCCGGCGTATTTGTTAGCATCCATACCTCTCACGTCTAAGTCACGAGTTCGAATCTCACCCCCGGAGAAGTTATGAAAATGCCCAAAAGTGGGGTTTGACTGACTACGACGGGAGATGAACCAGCCCGAGGCTGAAAATCTCGATAATCAAGACAAAATAAAAAAAAATCAGATTTCTGGCAAATTATTTCGTGAGTTGGATCTGTGATGTGAAACTCAGTCTGCTTTGAGCATCAGCTTTGAACGGTTGCATCGATACGTTGCGGCGCACTATTTTACTACCGGGCTTAGCACGATATCTATTGTTTCGGTTTACTTTTGTTCGGTGGCATGTGTTCGAGTGAATACAGAAAAAGAGAACAATAAAACTTCAGCTAGGTAAGATGCCACCGTAATTAATTATATTGGAAGTCAATCATAAGCTCACTACCATTAGCTTTGTTATAGATGAATAGCGCAGTTTCATTTTTTTTTATTCAAGATACCTATTGTTTGCAACGTGAGTAATCGAGTGAGCACAGAAAACAAAGCAATAAAGCTCTCAGGTGAGATGTTGTAGGCCAGTGCTAGAGATCGTAATTAATTGTGATCCATATTATTCATAAGCAGTACGGTGTGTATTTTCTGCAGAGTAAAATAATGTTTTCATATATAGACTAAAGTTCTGCCCAGTTAGATTTCGGAATCACTTATTGAGTTGCAGCCGCACGGAAAGTGACCGCGGCAAGAATTTTTTTACAGCGGTTTGTTTATCTAGACGCCCACTTTTTGTGGTATAAGTTTCACGGTTTCGTGCAGAAGTTATTCCAGATGGAAGCCGAGAGGAAAGAAAAAAATCTGCACACCCAGGTTGATAATCTAACGGGGTCCGCAATAAACATCGCAAAAAACGCTGAAAATCGCCAAATCAACCGTGTATGATGTGCTCAAACGTTGCAGGGAGCAAAAGAGAGTGGATCGAGTGCCTCAAAGTAAGCGTCGTAGTGGGACATATGACCGCAAGCTGAACCAGAAGGTGTTAAGAACCGACAGAACAAACCCTGGACTATCAGATAAGGAAATCGCACAAAAATACGCTGCTGCTCGCAGTACCTTTCGAAGAATTCGTTTGTGAGCAGGATATCGTTATTATCGAGCCAGCAAGCAACCAAACAGAACGTTGACGCAAAGTTTTGTCACCAAAACTCGAGCTCGGAAATTGTACCAGCAGGTTTTGACGAAGTACCAAGGATGCCTGCTCATCGACGATGAAACCTACGTCAAAATGGATTTCGGACAGCTTTATGGCCAAAAATTCTACATGGCGGAGGCACGAGGAGATGTTCCTGCGAAGTTTAGGTTTGCTTTTATGGCCAAATTATGGACAGATTTGGCGAGTTGCCATTACAGCTGGGAAGTCATATAGTGGTACCGCAATAATAACGCAGATTTCATCCCTAAAACATAAATCCACCCAACTGCCCACAGTTTCGGCCCATCGAGAGATTTTGGGCAATAATTAAGCGAAAGCTTAAGAAAAGTGGAAAAACGGCTCGTGACGCGACTCAGATGACCAAAATGTGGAACACATGTGCCAAGGAAGTTGACTCCGGAGGTGTGCAACATTTAATGGGAGGAATAAAGAAGAAAGTGCGAATTTTCACTAGAAACTTTTCAATAAAGTAAAGTGAATTAACTTTGTTTTGATGTATTAAACTTATGTTTACGTCAATCCGTTACCAAGATAAAGATTATTTTATTATTCCGGATTCTACATGGACATAGCTTTATTAATTATTATGTTTGGTATGTATCCTTTTTCGTCCTCTTACGATTAGGAAGTATCTGGTCCTCTTACGAGCAGTAAGTAAAAAAACTGCAACAAAATATGCGTTACGCTTTTGCACTGATTCTTGATTTATTTTTCTGCTACTTTTCTGCTGATATTTGAAAACCAGTATTCAAATCCCAGTCGTGAGTTTTGAATCAATTATAGTGTTTGTGGCTACTAAGAACAGCGTCACACTTCATACATTTGTAAAGGAAATGTTAATCGCGGTAAGACGTTAAATAATGTCTTTTTAGAATGAATGTAGATTTAAATTTTCAAGACATTTTCAGCAATAAGCAAGAAGAAGATGTGAAATCAATTAATTTACATTAACTCTTCACTTGATTACTTTTCGAAATGGAATAAAAAAATGAAACACTTTTTCAACCTTATTAGCACTTATTAGCAAACGCGAGCAAATTTCTTTAAATTCCACTAGTGTTATTGAAACACCTTGACAAACTGACAGGCCTATTTTGTGTGCGACTTAAATATTTCTTCAGTGTAAGTCGCAGACAAAATACGCCTTTCTGTCAAAGTATATTTGTTTGCATTTTTTAGTGGTAGTTTGAAGGAGTTTTTAATTTTTTTGTTTTATTTTTATTTTCATAATGGTGATCAAGTGAGGTGTTAATTTAAACTCTTCATGGCTTATATTTGCGTGCTGCTTGTATTATATATATATATGTCTTTAAACTATGCAGCATCCTTTCCAGATGATCAGATTTTCATCAGAAAAAGCCACATCACAAATAAATAGGAAAAAAAAAATTCTCGATCAACAATAAAATAGGGTCTATCAGCATTGGTAAAAACGCTACTGAACCTTTTTTTCACGCAAAGCGTAGACCACCTACGCAATGCCAATTAGTACCATCATTATATAGAGAAATAATATTAATTTTTTTTTTATTTTCCGTCAGCGTATTTCTTCACATGGCACAATCACCGACGCCAGGAAGACGACTTCACCACCTGGACCCTACCTATCGACTCAAAATATGAGCCGGGACCAACAGCTTTACTTCCCTTCCGATGGTAGACGTGATCAGATTTTTTTCGTCTCTGAAAAACCTCCGACGTCGTTCTATGAAAAAGTGGGACCTTGTAAGAACCAGCACAGCATATGCATTTAAGTTATTGATCCATTTCATAGGCTGATACAATGCCTATAAAAGCAAATGAGTCCTACATTCGTTTAGGACTCATTTTCTTTTATAGGCTGATCCAAGGGGAAGAGATGTGTCAAAGTATTATTCTTTGATTTTATGATGCAACCTAGAGACTGATATACTTTTATGATTGGGAAACTAGGAGAATTTAAAAATCAACACTTCATTTGATCACTTTTTAAAAATAAAAAATAAAACATTGAAACACTTTTTTCAAATTTTCGCTAGTAAATGCGACCAAATTCCGTTAAATCCACTACAAGCTTATCTTTTGACCGATAGGCCTATTTCGTCTGCTACTTACAGTCTTCTTCAGTGTCGAGTGCTCATTTGTCGAGTTCGACATTTTCAAAACCATCAAACTATCGAAGGTGTTCTCGTGTGGTCTAAAAACCGGCATGTTCATCACCACGGGAACCATGAAACAAGAGATCTACGTCCAGAAGTGCCTGGAAAAGCGGCTGCTACCATTCCTTAAGCAACATAATTGACCGGTGCAGTTTTGGCCGGACTTGATGAGTTGCCACTATGAGAAAAAAACAATCAAGTGGAACGATGCGAACAACGTGGTTGTGATACCCAAAGCCCAAAACTCCACGCAGTATTGGACCTTGGTTAAACGGAATCTCAAAAAAGCTAATAGATCCATGGAAAACGAACAGTATTCTGAATCTAACTGGCTTTCAGCGGCGAATAAGGTCGATAAGACCACTGTGCAAAATTTAATGGAAGGGGTTAAGCGGAAGGCACGGCAGTTCGGATTTGGCAAACCAAAAGAATAAACGAACATTTTTTCCTAATATATTAATTGAACTGCCAAAAGAAAACTAAGAAAATTTTTGTATTATGAATTTTGATTGAAAGAAATGATTTTATGGTCGACCAATTTTTGCGCGTTGCAGTCTTTTATATATAACAGAATCTTCCATCCGATTCCTTATTGAACCAGCCTATTAAGAACCAGTTGTCTCCATTTGGTGTCATATGCTTTTTATTTTATATTATATTCAGAAACCCTATAAGTAGGGAACCTACTATCACACACGGTTTAAAGATAAACAAGCAGTCAATCAAAGCGAAAAAAAACACATAAAGTTCTAAGAGTGGCTTTCGATCGGAACTTAACATTCAAAGAACATTCTGAAGAAACCAAAGCATTATGTTTTCATGGATCCAAATCCTGAAATATATTGTGGCCAGACAATGGGGAGGGGTTAGGAAAGCGCTTACCCAGTAGGAACAAATCCACAGAACTAGGAAAACTACTGTATGATGCACCAGTTTTAAGTTCGGTAGACAAAGCCACTAAAAAGGCTAGAAACCGTACACAATGAAGGGCTAAGGGTTGTTTGCGGAGCCTTTAGAACCAGCCCAGTCATCAACTTACAAGCGGAAACAAGCATACTCAATCTACAAACTTTGCTGAATCAAAGACTTGTAGTACATACTGCAGAAAAGAGGACAGCCATTTCCGAAATGTACGAGGTTCTCAAACGGAACTTCACACCGAGGAGCTAAGTCGCGACAGCTCTGGATAAATCTGGAACGAAACGCAAACACAAGTGCCCTATACACCGGAACGATTGAATGACCGTAAACGCCAAAAACTGCGCCCTGGAACAGAAGACTATCCTTACTGACAAATACCTCTGGCATCTAAGCAAAAGTAACAAAAACTCACCAGAACTGGTACAGGCTTTCAACATCAGGAACAGATCCATACATAAATTTTGCCACGCATTGTATACTGATGGCTCCAAACAAAACAAAACAAGCTAACGGAGGTCAAACACACCATCACCCCACCCCGTACAATCAGTCAATAACTGAAATACTTAAGAAATATGTCATGATGTCTAGGCTTGGAATTGGTCACACTTTGCTAACGCAAAAATACAGACCTGACGAAGAAGACCACCCCAAATGTCTATTCTGCAATGACAGCCTCACTTTTAAACACATAATAGTAAACTGATTGGATCAGCTAAGGGCAACAATAGAGTGCAAGTAATAGAGTGCTGTGATCACCATTGACGTGCGAAATGCCTTCAATAGCGCCAGTTGGGTAGCTATCGCTAAAATCGCTTCAACATCATCACGTTCCGGCATACCTGTACAAGATTCTGGAACTTATTTCCAGAATCGCGTGCTGGTGAACAACACAGTGGTAGGCCAAAATCGTGTTCAGATCACCACAGGTGTCCAGCATAAATAGTTCGATCCTGGGCCCGGTGCTATGGAACACGATGTACGACGAGGTACAACAGCTTGAATTTCCAAACGGAGTCAAGATCTTCGGGTTTGCAGAAGACATCATCCTTGAGAGATGTGGCGAATCCATCGTAGAGGTGGAGCTTATGGCCTCTCACTCCATTGGCATTGTGGATAGATGGATGAGCTCCGGGAAACCGGAGTTAGCCCACCACAAGACCGAGGTCATGGTTGTTAACAACCAAAATCCGGAGCAACTCGCGACGAACAGTGCAGGTAACTGCACAATCGAATCGATGAGGTCCTGAAGTAGTAGGGGTAATGATCGACGATAAGCTGTCATTTACCAGCCACGTCGACTACGCCTGCAAGAAATGCCTCTATCGGCATATATCCGGCATGAAGTCCCAGCAGGACGCTGAACATAGCTGCAGCTGGTATGGTCACCATGAGTAGGCTGAAGCAGAAGGCTACGCTCGAGGAAGACTAGAGAGACACGGGTCTGGGTTGTGTTAGTGGGTCGAAGAGGGTTGGCACCCGCCTCCCCATACCCTGAGTTTTTTAGGAATCTTAAAGCAGATTTTACATCCTGTTTAAAAAAAAAAAAGGGCAACAGTAGGAACTATAACCAGCCATAAAGACGCACGGGCAGACGACATGAACCATATGAAAACAGTGTAACGGCTTCTGCAGCAGATTTACACACGCCTAGGTCCAATGTAAGTTACACTTGATGTAAAACTGAAGAACTTATCAGCAAATGCCCATCAAGCCATACCTGCCCAACAATGGTTCACAGCTATCAACGAAATCGTCGCACATGAACTGAGCAGGCATGGGTAGTTTGGACTCCAAAGAACACACAGTCAAGCAAGTTACCGAGATACACACCAACCTACTGGGAGCAAATGAAATGAAACTGACGATCATTATTTGATTACTTCTGATGCAGTGGATCGTTTTCGCCATCTTGATGTGCAGAAGATCGATGAAAAAATGGCAAAGATAGCATAAAGCCATGAAGACCTCTAATGTGCAAGAAAAAAGAGTTAAAGATATAAATACTAAATAAGCATTTATATTAAAAGCTCATAAGAAGCAAGGCTGAATTTTTTTTAAATTGGCTATAAATGAAATAAACAAAAAAAACATGCAACCTGACAACCTTTTATGAGCTAATTTGACTTTAAAAACCGTTAATAAATAAATAAACAGCTAAATATTTCACTTTGAGAATACTGACGTTTCATTTGACATGGCTAAATTTTATCTTCAATCAGAGTTATTTTTGTCGAAATGAATTTGTTGAGAGTGAATGACATTCATGAATACGAGAGTGAATGAAATTCATGACTAAAACTGTTTTGAGTGGTTTTGGCAAGCCTCTTATGGAAGTGACACGAAAGAGGCTCTTATATATGTCAAATTACTTTTATTGTAGTTTTCCTATGGGTTTCAAAATGTTTTTAATTCGGTCATAATAAAATCTTTTTTTATTTTCATCTTGCCTAGAACTACCTCTAATATATGACCTTACTAACCCTTACTACCCTACCTCTAAAATATACCTATACTTGAGTAATATCAGAAGTTGTGTATCAAAACAAACCCAAAAGGAGAGATTTCTTCTCCCATGTGTGCATCAAAACAGAGTGCATACAAATTACCGCTAGAAACTATCACAAAGCTATCAGTGGTACATGAGCGCGATCCAACACGTTACTTTTGCCTGTTGAGGTGGCGGGTTCGTCTGTACCTTGACCTACCCCGCTGTGGGATGTTCTTGGTTCGAGTAATACTTAACCCTTGCCCTTTCGCTCATTTTTCGATACTTCTTTTCTATTTTCACAACCTACCGTACACTGACGGAACTTTCAACAAACACTTTCTCTTGATATCTTTCATTCTAGCAGAACATTACTCGTTACTCCACACACGGATAATACAAAATATAACAATTAGTAAATTGCAATGTAATAGGAACATTGAGAAATTTTCAAACTACTTTTTAAACTTTAATTTTTATTTTCGAAAGCTTGATTTGCTGCAAAACGCTCTAGTATCACACACAAAGTTAATGCCTTTACATAAATGTACTACGACATAGCTGTTGAAAAATGTGTAACAGATGCGATACTAGCATACCAGCAAGATATATAGTTATCTCATGTAAGAGTTCATCCGCAAACGTAGCTCAAATAATCTCCTATCACCTTTCCATGCTGCGGCATGGATCAGCGATTACGATAAAGATACCACGCTTCAGTGTAAAGCATGATTTTAAAACAAAGAGTGCAAGTCTATCTAAGCTGCAGCAATGTTTTTAATCAACTCATTGATGATGTACACACGCTTAATATATAAAAAAAGATTGATGAAGTTTATGAGGATTTTTTGCAAAAAGATGTGAGACGATGCAAAGAGACGTCAAAAGATGCAAGTGGTGAAACAAGATTTTGCCAAAGATTGATTCGCTAGCATGAGCACGGTGTTCTATTTAGCGTTATTATCAAAAATAATATACCATCACATCGGTGAGCGCCAGTTGGTTTGTTATGCTATTCTATACCTCTGGGCAAATTTTCAAAAAATCCTTGGACAAAATTTTGAGCTACGTCCTTTTTAAGTCGTAAAAGATTAAAATCGAATAAAAATCAATATAACATTATAGAAAAACACATTTATCATCATAACGATAAACGCTAGTTGATTTTTTAGGCCATTCCACACGTATGGACTTATATTTGAAAAAAAAATTCTTGCACAAAATTTTGAGTTACGCCCTTTCGAGTCGTAAAAGCTAAAAAATCGAATAAAAATCAATGTAACATCAATAAAAACACATTTATCATCGAAATGATGAACGCCAGTCTGTTCGTGTTGTCAATTGACATCTTCAAACGAAGTTTAAAAAAGATCGGCGTAATTTAAACTTACGCCCTTTTGTGGTCGTAACTACAAAAAATCGAGAAAAAAATTACTGCAATATCCTAAGATACAAATGACACAAACACGTTTCATAATTATGTTTGAGAGACTATTATGTAATTTTCGTTTTTGCGGTGTAACACCAAGTGTAGAGCGCTTACAAGCCCGGGTCTTTGACAGCTCAACATCGTTTGTAGACAATGGTGTAACCAATAGCTACACTCGATTTTTTCCCGGTGTACGGCGGTGCAGTTCTGGTGTAGCTGCATCGCAAAAACGAAAACGACATTAGATGATAAAAAAAAGTTAATCATCGCAGGCATTGGTATTTATAACAAGGTGTGTTTACAACGAATACAGCACGGTTGTTATTTGAAAGTAAACAATAGACTGCTGTGAATCCAATCGGAAAAATGCATCTCTTTACCAAAATACATCACTCTAGGTACTGTTTTATGTACGATTGTTCAATGAACTAGCTTTTTACAAATTGTTTAAAGGCGTCATGAAGAGTCTTAAGCGGCTAATGTTCCAGTTGCTATAATGTTTGCAACTGGAATTAAAAAGAAGCTTCTGAAGATGAATTAACAGTTAAGCGATCTTTATAGTATGATTGAGCTTGGAGAAGTTATTATTTGACATATAGAGGTGAAAATCTCAGCTGAATTGACTTACTATTCAATTGGTTACAGCTGTTGTGCATTGTGCCTCTACCAAAAACTTTGTTTCTAGGCGGTTACTGACCTGTTTATTCACATGTCGATTTGTTTTAAAAACTTTGCAATTACGGTAATTTCAAAAGGGCGTAAGAAACAAATTTTATCCCTAAAGTTTCTCAAAAACCGATCCAGAAGTGAATAATGGTAATACAAACAGACTGACGTTCATCATTTTGATGATATATGTGTTTTTATTGATGCTATATTGATTTTTTTTCGATTTTTATCTCTTACGACTTAAAAAAGGCGTAGCTCAAAATTTTGTCCAAGGTTTTTTTTTTTGTAAATTTGTCCAGAGGTATAGAACAGCATAACACACCAACTGACGTTCACCGATTTGATTGTATATTATTTTTGATAATAACGCTAAATACAACACCGTTAAGGGGTTTTCACCCATTTGAGATTGAGATCAAAAAATGTCGCAAATTTCATAGTTAGAAGTGCCCCGAATATTTAAAAAATCTACTCACCTGCTCAATATCCATGATGTTCTGAACTTAATCTACCAATTCAACTTCCGTAGAATTCTTCGTTCGTTTTCTATGGCAATTTCAGTTGATTACAGAAGCCGGCTGAAGAACGATATTAGCAAAATACGCTCAGTGGTTATTTTTTACCTAGTTCATTTGATATGACAAGTTTTTTTTGCAATTTACATGATCTGTTACAACCATGTAGACGTTGGATAATTGTTTTAAAGTTAGCAATTCTACAATTTTCCAAGATCCTTAAAAACCTCCTTCACTCAAATTCTGCTACACCAAAGAGTTAGCTCGGAAACCCCAGAGGATTCTTACCAGTCTTCCCCCGCATACCATCCATCCCTTCTATCTCCAAGAGAAGCCCGCAGCATCATCGAAGCTGGAAAACTCAACAAAGCAACAACGAGTCCAAACGACATCTCACTGTACAGAAATGAAAAAAAAAACTAATTTAAAATTCTGAACGATATTCGATTGTTGTTCGATTCTTCAGGACCTTCCGGGACCGGTTGGAAGGTGGAAGCATGGCAAAGGGCAAAGAACGTGGCTACCGGCATTGCGTGGTCGTTATTATTACTACTGTCGACGGTGGCGGCGAGGGTGGCGGCGGCAGTGGCTTCGATCGTCGTTCGTCGTTCGTCTTTAAGATTTACGTGGACCGTCGATTTTCGCATTGTTACACTCTGCCACACCGCGATCCGAACGAGACAAACATTCCAGGCCATTACCATCCCGTCGTCGTCGTCGTCGTCGTCGTCGTCGGTCGGGGTGGATTCGGGACCACGGCAGGAGCTGCCAAACTGGATCATGTTACTACGCCCGGTGCATACATACGTTAGGGTTGCGTTGGCAATTGTGACTGCTCGAACCGGCGATCGCCCCGTTGAAGATTGTAGAACCAGATTGTACCCTGGCCAGGAGGGAGGAGAATAGCATTGCGCTGACGAAGTAACCGGCTTCTGTGTGCGATTCCTGAGAAGAAAGGCAGCCCAGACGATATCAGTGCAGTGTTATCACTGCTCGTTCAGGTCTTCAGGGCCCATCATCGACGAACTTTCCCACATACGAAATGTGCGTACGCGGAAAAGTGCGCTGGTTGGCGGTGGACGCGCGGCGGTTCGGGCAGAAGGAAAGCTTGCGAAAGTTTGCTCGTTCGTTATCATCTCCTTGTGTTGCCAGCCCGGCAGTAGGACGCTGTGTGGCAGGTTTTTCTTGTCAGTTCACGGGAGGGTTTTCTCGCAATTATTTTGTTCGGTAATTTCTGATTTTTCTCCCATTGTTCTTTCAACCAGGACGGTTTGAGCGAATGAGGGGAGGAATAGTTGTACAGTTTCTAAACGTGTTTCTCTTAGTCGAGTTACTTTGTAATCGAATTAATGGGCCACATGATCAGTTCTCCTTCTGCAATGTATTGCCTGAGCAATTTGTTTTCGTAAAAGCTGTGATGATCTGTGTTCGAACCCATATTTCCAAGCATATTTCCGGAACCAGTTGATCGATTTCAGTAAACCGAATTTCGTCGAGATGAAACAGCGAGGTGTCAATTATTGCTCCCCACTCTATACCCATTTCCCGAGTAGGCTAAAAATCCTAAAAACTCCTGCCATTCATAAGAACAGTAACAACCATTCGTGTTAATTAGCCTCTTAAATCCTTCAACACTGACAGCGATACAATCTTCACGGGCAACTGAAAGCTTCAATTTTTTTTGCCTCACCCCTTTCGTCACTTCCCCCGCCAACCCTTTGTTTTCATCATCCACGTCGTCGT
The DNA here is from genome assembly GCA_034211315.2 of Aedes japonicus. NCBI lineage: Eukaryota > Metazoa > Arthropoda > Insecta > Diptera > Culicidae > Aedes > Aedes japonicus. The sequence continues at coordinate 87,359 of JASCZW010006021.1, read as the reverse complement.
TCTGCTAGTTGTCGATCTTTTTTTTTGTTCTTGATTTCGCACTCCCGTCGTGCGAGAAGTATAGAGACAATCATCGCGCGCAGGACTGACTGATTCGCACAGAGTGTGCAGCTATTTCAAATTCTCGTACTCATTAGACGTCCGTTCGGGGTAGATTGGGCTTAAGGTAAGAAGCGAGCGAACAAAAAAAAAAACAAGAAAAAGAACCTCAATCAGAACGGCGCGTTGTGGCCGTGTCCCTGTTTAGAAGCCCCATTTCAACCTGTCGATCACCGCTCGCTTCGATCGATGGATCGATGGATCGCTGGTTGACATCGTCTTCGTCGTCGTCGTCGTTAGTCGTGATCCTCAGGGAGCGCCTTCGCAGTTTTTCCTCTAAATTATCATTCCCTCTGATATGAATAAAACCGACCCTTTTCTCGTTTATCTCCTGCGTGCGTGTCTTCTCATCAGTCGCAAATTCCAGTCGCACTTTTTTTCCTCTCTTCATTCGCTACCGTGAATGTTGTTCGCAGTCGCAGTGATCAAGTTCTAAAATTTTCCTCCTCGTTCCAGATCGCGTCCGCTCGTTTGTTTGGGTTTGTATTTAGAAATTCCCCGGCGAACGGGAGGGAGGGGCATTCAGCCAACGAGTGCAGTCAGCACGTCCAAAGTGATCACCGTAAATTCTTCGAAGAAAGCTTCTTCCTACTCCGGGCTTGTCGACGACGTTGGGTATTTTCGAACAAACAATCAGGTAGGAGCTGTCAACGTCAAGGTTGATCACGCGTTTTGCGTTGTCTTTCTTTGCCGTAGATTTCGCCTTGGAATTGACGATCTTTTTTTTTTTATCGGAAAATTACCTGGTATTGATGGCGAAGATTCACGAGTAACAATTTTAAATTGAATTTTACGCAAATTGTTGATCTTGTTGTGAAGGAATGTGGTTTAGGAGTGAAATAGGAGTTGGGAAGCGGCAGAGAGAATGGATCACGTGGAAGGAATTCGACTTGAATTCAGTTCATCGGCTCAATTCGTACATTATCAAGAACATTGTTGTACGTTGCTGTTTTCAATAGATAAACTAATCTTGATAGACAAGCCATGTTTCAGAATTATGTAACAAAATTATGAAACTGAAAGATTAGACATGTGAAAACGTCGAGAACAGTTCTGTAGTTGCTGAAAACAATCCCGAACAGATCTCAAAACTTCAATGAAATTAAGCAGTGGAAGTGTGCAACACATTTACCATTTACCAAAGATTAGGATTCTGATTAATTCTATAAGGCCGTGTAGACCATTAGGCCAAACATGTCATTTGGCTGAGTTTGGGATCTTCTTGAAATTATTGCTAATGGAGAGTATTCCTTCTTGGCTCCCAACCTTTTTGGGCTCGCGACCCCCTTTTTGAATCAGGAAAACTAATGTGATTATGTTGCGATAAAAAATAAAAAAAATACATCTTTTTGATTCATTACGACATTTTATGTAATAACCATTTGGGACACTAGATTTGAAATTCGGGGCTGTATTTGAGACAACGCCAATCTCATGTCATCTTCAACGTTCAGTCTGTTCGTTGTCTTCGTTTTGATTTGAAGTAGAGTTGAAAATCCGCTTTCACAGAGGCATGTTGACACGAATGGGATTAGGATCTTCAATACCTCCATGGAAACTTTGGGGTACGAGCCATACATAGCTCACCAGAACTGGCTCAGTTCCTTTTCATGAAACAAATTGCAAGACGAAGAATCGTTTTTTAGGTCCAAGTATTTATCCTGTATTTCATCTGGAAGGCTAGCCACATCCAATGAAGATGAAAACGGGTTGCGTATTAAAGCATCTACTTCTTGCTTCAACTCGGGGAAATCTTCTCAAATTGCTGCTCCAGTGAATCCAAATGTGCAATCATTTCTGCTTGGAGAGCTGAAGTCAGCTCGCTTGCTCCTTGATCGGTCATATTGCCATCTTAACTTTTCGGCGCCATTTTTTTTAGTTTTTCCGCGAATGCATGAAGGTGATCTTGGAAGTGAACAAGATTGGATTGAATCCTAGAGGGTTTGAGCTGTTTAGTGGAATACTTGTAACTATAAATTAGAAGAAAAATTAGTAATCTCCATTTAATTCCAACTACCTTTGCTTATCTTCGACAGATACGCGTATTTCGTCTACAATGTGCAGACTTCTTCAGTGTCTCGTACTAATAACTCGACTGAATGAAAACCTTCGCCACCTGCCGTATATATACTATTTTCTAAATACAAATCGTTTACCTATCATTATGTTGTTTATACCTATCTTATTATTAGTTTGTTTATACCTATCCTGAGTCAAAAACAAGTGTACTTAATATCTAACTCGCTTCTTTCTCATCTATACCTAACATACTTATTGTGTAGCAGCGGGTGCTCCGCTTCGTCGGGTTTGATGTCGTTTGGGTAGTAAGTTGAACAGCCATGTGTAACCGTTGCCTTGGTCTTTGTTTAGTAGATTTGTGTTCTGTTGTTTGTTTATTTCTAAGCTTTCTGCGACGTCTAATTTCCAGGGTGTAGATGTAGTCCGTAATATTGTGATGTCATTCGTCGTTATGTCGTGATTTTCCGTGAAAATGTGTTCTGCGACTGTTGATTTGAAGTTATGTGAAATTCCTTTCTCGTTCTGTTTGACAGCCTTAGTTACCTCCGCTAGATGCTCCTTGAACCTTGTTGCCAAGGTTCTCTTTGTTTGACCTACATATATTTTGCTGCAGTGTGCAGTGCTGCACTTGATTCTGCATACCCCTGCTCTGCCTAATGTGTCTACTGAGTCTTTGGTGGAGCCTAACATCGATGCTAATTGGTTGTGCCTACTAGAAAAAACTAAGTCTAAGCCAAATTCCCTAAATCGTGGTGTAAGCTTTTGTGTAATGTCTTTATCGAAGGGGACGGATACACGTTTTAGGGGTTCAGGTGAGTCTGAGAGGGTTGTTAGTGATTTCCTATGAAGATGTTTTTTCTTTTTGTTGATGATCGCTTGAATTGTCCTCTTTTCGTACCCATTGAGTCTGGCAGTTTCGAAGATATATGCTAATTCTTTGGCTTTTCCAGTTTTATTGAGAGGAAGGGTCAACATCCGGCGGATCATGTGGTGGAAAGTGGCCATTTTGTGCTGAAAAGAGTGGTTTGAAGTGTATGGGATGACTCTTTGGGTGTTTGTGGGTTTTCTGAAGATTTCAAACTCTAAAGGAGATGGCGAAAATAGTTCTCTCTTTTCTAGAAAGGTCGAGGAATGCCAGTTTTCCATCCTTTTCTAGTTTCATGGGTGAACTTAAGTGTACTTTGAGGAGATTGTTGATTTCTTGAAGAATTAGCGGAGAGATCAGTCTTTTTCTTACTACGGCGAAGATGTCGTCGACGTATCTCCACCAACGAGTTGGGAGTACATCTTTTCGCTTTTAGGATATGTCTCCAAATTCGACATAAAGAGTTCACAGAGGAATGGGGATAGAGGATTTCTCATAGGGAGCTCCTTATTAATTGTTTATAGAATGATCCTCTGAAAGCGAAGCTAGTTCTACGTTCCATGGCATTCAACTCACTACCCAAACGACATCAAACCCGACGAAGCGGAGCACCCGCTGCTACACAATAAGTATGTTAGGTATAGATGAGAAAGAAGCGAGTTAGATATTAAGTACACTTGTTTTTGTCTCAGGATAGGTATAAACAAACTAATAATAAGATAGGTATAAACAACATAATGATAGGTAAACGATTTGTATTTAGAAAATAGTATATATACGGCAGGTGGCGAAGGTTTTCATTCAGTCGAGTTATTAGTACGAGACACTGAAGAGAGTCTGCACATTGTAGACGAAATACGCGTATCTGTCGAAGATAAGCAAAGGTAGTTGGAATTAAATGGAGATTACTAATTTTTCTCCTATTTTAAGATTGGATTGTTTACCCTGAAGTTTCAAATTCAGCAAATTCAGATGCTCAAAAACATGAGATAAGTAAGCGAGACGCTTCTGAACGTCTCCTTCATTAATATGTGCAAGGAAATCATTTTTCCCTTGAGCTTTCAAAAACGTTTGGATCACATCCTTCAACTCGAAAACATGGTACATTACCCATCGGCAACCAGAGTGAGGAAGTGTAGAAAAGAAGAACTTCATGATTTGAGTTCATTTCCCTGCAGAGTTCCTTGAATTAACGTGTATTCAGGGCTCCAGACTTAACATAGTTAACAATCTTTATGACCAATTCCAGTACTTTCAATAACCCTTCCGGCAACGTCTTGCTGGCAAGAGCATATCGATGGATCATGCATTGGACACCTGCGGCATGTGAGGCAAGCTCCTTGACCTTCTTCTGAAATCCAGATTTCTTGCCTAGCATTGCAGGAGCTCCATCGGTGCAAACCCCACAAAGTTTTTTCCACTGCAAGTCACCATATTCAAAAAACGCCTTGATTTTAGCCATGATATCTTCAGTTTTGGTAGTAGTTTCCAAGTCACAACAGATAAGAAACTCCTCCTCTAAATCGCCAGCAGAGCATAATTACTTTACAAACACCAAGCTGCGCACGGGAACTGACGTTACGTGGATACATCGAGTTGGATTGCGAATAAAGGAGATTGTTTTATATCTTCCAGAACATGCTCGTTCACGTCTTCGGACATATGGGCAATCATCTTTCGACAAATTCACGTAACGCATGAAGGGGGAGGGGTTGAGCAACCGTTACTTATTGTGACATATGGGGAGGGGGGGTTTAAAATCGTTACGTAACTAAATAACCGATTTGAAAAAAGATAATTTAAAGTGAATAACCAATTTGCATCAATTAAATTTCCTGTGTGCCAAGCAAAGTCGCAAACAGCAAGTAGAAAAGCCTGTTGAGGTGGCGGATTCATCCGTGCCTTGACCTACCCCGCAGTGGGATGTTAGGCAATCGTAACGTCCTTGGTTCGAGTACTACTTTACCCATGCCCTTTCGCTCAATGTTCAAGACTTCTATTCTATTTCCTACCTACCGTACACTGACGGAACTTTCAACACTTTCTCTTCATATCTTTCATTCTAGCAAACATTACTGTCCACTCTTGATGACTCATGGTGATGACGAACATCTTCTTCTAGTATAAGTAGAACTATAGTGTTACATTCTAGGAAATACGTCAAATGAAAGGTTTCAATGTATATTTTGTAGAAAAACTTTCGAAAATGAGCCAAAACTTTGTTTTTGTATTATTAATGACGTTTGCCATAACTGGTACAGTTCACCAATTATCGCCATAGTTTTAAATTTTGGTTCCTTTCATGGCCAATCGCATGTGTTTCTTATGGGGTGGCCATATTAGAAACTACATTTATGGCCAAGTGGTGCATCTGAAATTTAAGAAAAATGGATTTAGTCTATCTTTTGATTTCCGACCAAATTCTAAGGCTTTGATAAATGGAGACGTACACTGAAAATTAATTTTCGTAAATAAGCTGTCAATATTTTCGTAAACATGGATTATGCACATAGAACAAATGTTTCGTAAATTATATGAAACATCCATATTGCTTGTCTTCTAACAAAACGCTATCATTACACCTTTTTTGTACAATGCACAAAATTAATCTTCGTGAAGAGCAGAATAACTCCTCGTGGTTGCCTTTTTTAATATATTTGAGCCGATAAAGTAGACTGTCAGTCGTTCGTACAACCACCAAGAGCCGTTTCTTTTTATTTGTAACAAATTACTCGTAGCTATTTGTATTGTTTTCGTAGAATGAACGAATGTTCTTTTTGTGTCAACAAATGCTTTGTACTTTTGGCAGCTGCGCGTGTGGCTTTTGATACGAATGAAGCTTGTAGAAAGTACAACTCAATTTCGTTGCAGAAAACAACGAATAGATTTGTTAGTCTACCTTCGATCGTAATATAAACGAAAATTAATTTTCAGTGTACTATTTAAATGTGATCTACTAAACGAAAGGTATCTTATGACGATTTGCATCACCAATTGGCGCAATTTTCCATAAATCGTACATCTACACGCTGAGAAATATATTGTTCTGTATAGATTCAACAAATTTTATTGTTGACTCACGGCTTACCCATAATATTTATTTATTCAAACAACACCGATTTAATTTTTGAACCAACAACAATTTTGTTTTGTTTCTAAAAGCGCTGCAAAGGAGGTTTCTATTGAAAACAAAAAGCATTTATTGTTGAATAAAAAATAAGCTATTTGAAAACAATGCACCTTTGCATTGATTCGACCAAACCGGTTGAATTGAAAAAAAATAGTTTTTTTTATATTAGAACCATTGAAATATTAATAAATTTGGTTGATTGTTGATTTTACCAAATTATTTTGTTGAATCAATAATGATTTCTGTTAGAGGTATAAATTTACTAACAATATTGGATTCGATACGAAATTTTATTGTTTCAAGTATATGATTGCATTAAACTAAAACAATGTGTGGGTGTATAATAATGTTCAAGTATATTAGAAATTCAAACATAAAAACAACAACAATAACACAATTGAGAAATATGGGGGGGGTTCATGGCAGGCGTTACGTTATTAAAGGGGGAGTCTGGTCACGCGTTACTTATTGTTACATAGGGGAGAGGGTCCAAAATCCACGGTTTTTGCGTAACGTTATTTGTGCACAAAGCCTTTGCACAGTGTTGTTTGATAATGACTCTTGCCACATTTTCTTTTCACTTGCTTCCTCAAGAATCAAATTCACCATTTTCAGCATGCTAGGTTTGATCAGATGTTTCTCCAATCGTATGAGGTTTTTTGTTTTTAGCGATTTCCAGTGCTGTCTCATATGACGCCTGCACTACTGCTGTGTTTTGTTGTTGAATACTGCCAGTGCCAGTGGCACCGAATCTCTGCCGTTTAAAGACAGCTTCATGACGCCGTAAAAAGCCCACATCCTTAGTACTATGCTCGGCATGCTTGGTATCCAAATGCCGATTCAATTTTTATGGATTCATTGATTCAACACTCAGCACAACGCCACAAAGCACGCACTGTGGCTTATCACCAATAACGATTATAGTTGTGAAACCGAATTTCATATAATCCTCTGAATACTTGCGTTTCTTTTCCATGGTGACACATAACATAATCTTGTTCTTTTCTGTAACTATTTAAAATTTATTGAATACTTAACCTATTCAAGTTGACGATATTTAGTTTGCAGCGGTAAACCAAAATCTCAGCAAAATTTAAATGTGGAAGCAACAAATTGGTCGGTTGATTGATTCAGGACTCGACGCGTGAATGGCCAGTTCAGTTGTAAAAGAAGACAAAACAAATGAGCCAACTACTACTGCGCACTCATTGAGTTTTTCATCACGTTTAACGACGCACCAGTACGCACACTAACTAATCAACTCACATCTCAGTAAGAAGGAAAGAGCAAGTAAAAAATAAATCCATTCAATCGCGTGTGCTAGCAAGAAAAAGACAATGGAAGAAGCAACTGCTCTTCGTTGCCTACTACGTTACCACTACTCTACTCTACTCGAACGAATTATAAGACGCACGAAGACCAAAATATACTCACTTATTCTTTAAATTCATGCACTTTATAAGTAGGTTGCATTTTATTTTATGGATCAGTTTTTTTATTATTCTGTATGCATAAAAATTGTCACGCTGGGGGTCGTGGACCACCGGTTGGGAAGCCCTGATCTATAGGGTAGGCCCAAAAAAGTGACGGATGAAACAAAGACTGTATCTCCCACGAGAAGCCAATTAATGCAAATGTTTCTTTGTTATTCTGTTTCTTGTACATTATTGTTTATGTGTACAAATTAACATTTCGATTCTATTGCCTTTAACTTTAATTATTGCCCTTAGTCTCTTCGGAAAGGCACTACAAGCGGCACGCACCTGATGGTAGATGGTATGGTGGTGGGTCTGGCCATAATTCCTTAGGAATGAAGCCTGGCAAATTCTTGGTGCACCATGCTTGGGTAATCTTTGCTCCATGGGACGGCGCAGAATCCTGTTGAAACATCCATTTGCGGTTACTGAGCATTGTTGAGTATGATTCTTCAAATACTTTTTCAGGACCTCTTTAACGTAGTATGCTGCGTTGATTTCTACACCCTTCTCAATGATAAGTAGTGGTAGGCGACCTTCCACAGAAGTCGCTTACGATCCATGACCGAAGGTGTGATTTTGGAACTGCGCAAATTGAAGAAGGGATATCCTGAATACTCGAAAGTCCATGCATTTTGTCTTTTCTTGTTCGGCACCAATCTCAAATCCTCTTTGAGAACTGATATGGTAGTGTTCCTGGGGACGTCCATATCCTGAGCCAGTTTATGTGAAGAACGACAAGGATTTCAGTGGATTCACTCACGCACCGCCTTTACAAGCCGTTTGGTACGTACACGGCAAGGACGACCTGGTTTTTTCTTTGGATCGATGGTTCCCCACGTCCTCCATCTTCTCAACGCCCGTTCAATTCATGTGCGGCTTATTCCTTCCTTCCTGGTCACGGCCAGTATCTGGATAGGACACTTTCTCGCCAAATACAACTGCAAAATCCGTTGTCTTTTGAAATCCATATTTTTCTTACGCAACTTCGTGTCGACGGAATCTAGCGAACACTAGTTTGTTTACATATTAATCAGTGCCTCATTAATATGCTGGCAATCAGATGACTCTGGCGATGGCTAGAAGAATCCCACACTGAAAAAATAATATTTCGTTACTTATTCGGGCCTACCCTCTAGTTTCAAAATTTACTGTCTGCTAATATTTTATGTAGAATATTGAATCGTTGCTTGGAATATTCTAGACATGAAACCAATTGCTTTTCATTTTTTTTCCAATCATCTAGTAGATCATTTTTGTCTCGATACTTTCAATTTGTCAGTGTGATTTGGGAAGATAAAATTTAATTATTCTTGTAATATATTTTGACATGAAGTCGATAGCTTTTAGTGGGAGACTTATTTATCTTAAAGTTATGAGCAGTTCATTTTAATTTTAAGCATCTTCTTACAACTTAAGTTATATATAAGATTTATTTTTGATTTTCATTGCAATGCACTTTCATGGAAGATTTTTCCTCTTTGAATCATGTGCAGTTTTTTTCTAATTTAAAAACAACCGAATTTCTGTGGGAGATTTTGACAAACAATATGTTGGATCAGGTAAGGTCAGTTCTGTTAAATGAAATTCTAAAACTGATCCGTGCTGTTCATAGAACTGCTTGTGTTCTAACTATCCATCTTGCTCGGTTGGGCAACACTTAAGTTTGGTGATTGTTTGCGACAGCTGAATCGAAATCCTGAATTTATCCACTAATTTGTTTTAGCCACCAGTGATGGAAAAAATCGCATCGAATAACGTTCAATTTTATATCATTTGCGAACACGCTCTCGGAAGAATTTCAATCTGAGTAATCTTCTCCCAACATCATAACACACCGGAGTGAATGAAGAAGAGAGAAAACAGAGAAGAAAAAATTGACATCGGTCACGCATGATTTTGTTCATGCGTTGAATCATTCCCACAATGCATTCATTGTATTATGAATGACAGATAAAAGAATCGTCTATGAATGCATTCATTGATTCACGAAGATTGAATCGCCACGATCGCCTCGATAGTACAAAAGTTGGCTATGATTATTATGGTGTTGTGTGTTGATGTTGCTGTTTTCTGTTGCTAGCTGCTTGTCGAAAAAACTCATTCGCGTTTTGCTTCACGGTTATCTTTCAATAACAGTGATAAACCAAGTAAGTACTGTTGGAAGTAAAATTATAAGCAAACCACATTTTTTGTTTTAATTTTTAGAACTGTAGCTGCCAAAACACCACCCTGCTGCATGTTATTGAACAGCTTGATGGGAAGCTTTGCTGCAAGGCTGAAAAAGAATGTCGATAAGTTGATAACCGGATATTTTAGGTGGCATGTTCTAAATCAACATCCGATCGTCGATGCTGCATTGGATTTACTGATGCCGACTTTGGTTAAATCTGGATCTGAGCTGGCAAGAAGTCGAAAATATTTAAAATATTATAATGATTCAAAAATTATAAAATAAAAATTATATTCAAATTAAGCATTAAACCCATGTAAGATGAGTGAAGTGAAAGAATTACGTCTGTGCTGATACTATTCACTGTGGCTAGAAAACTTTTGGGAATATTTCCTGGTCCTCAATCAAACGTAATCTGAGCACAATGACCAGTATCCGGATTATTTTGATTATTTTGTCGGAACGAAAAGGGGTCAATGGTACCGAATATTGGATTACCCGGATACTGGTAATTGTGCTCAGATTACGTTTAAAAAAGTACTCTGGTACTCTATCTTATTCGCCTTTGAAAAATAGCATTCGATCATATGTCGCAAGCCTAGTTTTGTCGGAATGAAAAGTGGTCCTCCGTACCAGATTTCGGATGATCCAGTTATTGACAACTATGGCTAGATTACTATGACTAGATTTGGGAAGGTGCTCCGGTACTTAAACACACTCGTCTTAGAATATCAATGTAAAATAATATGTAGCACACCCATGTTTTGTTGGAACGGACAGCAATCTACCGAATCGGATCACGGGTGATCAGAGTACTGGTCACTGTTACGGTGGTTGAGACGGTTCGCTGGTACTACATCGTATTCGGCTTTGAATATCAGTATTCAGTATCAGTATCAGTAAGTCCATGTTTTGTCGAAACGAAACGCGGTCCTCGGAACCAGACCGCGGAATCCGGAAGGTTACCGGGGAAGCCAACGACGGTCCCAAGTCTGCTAGGGTATGTTAATTTATTGTTTTGATTTTTAAATAACATGATTTGGTCCACATGAGTCAACATGAGAATGGTCCACAATTTGCGATCAAAAATGTCCTTATCTGAATCCAGAACAACTTTGTGACCAGCACAACTTCAGCGTCAAAAATCTGTTGAGAAATGAAAAAGTCATGATTTTTATTATTGCACAAAATCGCAAATAGAATTAAGTTGGCTTCTATAACATTCACCCTCGTCTTTCTTCAATTGTCGAATAAATCTTTCTATAACAGTCAACAAGTAATTCCATGAATGCAATCTTGCATTCATATTGATTCGAAATTTTGATTCACGGATGATTCTCTATCAAGCTAATAGATGATTCATATGATTCAAAATGAATGTGGATATTGCGTGGCTCGCTTTGATTGAATCATTCATAGCTTAGTTCATTCATGGATTCAGTGGTATAAACAATCAGCAGCGATCATTTGAAATTATTCCATGCTATTGCGAATGATCGAAAAAAAATTTCGAAGCAAAATACGGAATCGGCTGCAATCATGCACGCGATTGAATTTTTCCATCCTTGTTAGCCACTAATGTTTTTTTTATCCTTATTATCTTTATAGTTCTTCTTGTTGTTGTTCTTCTTACTTAAACCAATACTATAAGGTTTTTTTTTCTACACCACATTTCAAAATAATGTATGGTCTACATGCTTGAACAAGTGATTATGACCAATTAAAAAAAACTATTGCCACCACATGTATATTTTTTGTTACTCTAGACTTTATAAACAAAACATGACTTAAGATCTTGATATTCTGATAATCTTCAATCATCAATATCAACAATCAACATAATCAACAAGGCTATTTACGATGTCTCCACTGTATTTATGAGTTGAAATAGCTCCAACGAAAATTCTAACACCGTAGTACAAATGTAATAATGTTTCTAAAATACCTGAAGTACTCCAAACTATCATTGAGTTCGGATCTTGATGTTCTACATGACCAGCAAAGCTATTTACGATGACTCCATCATACATTTTTGTTAAAATTGCTTCACGGTACATCATAACACTGCAATAGACATATTGTGGTATTTCTAGAATATCTGAGGTACGCCAAACTATCCTTAAGTTCAGACCTTGATGTTCTACATGATCCAAAAGGCTATTTACGATGTCTCATCCTTACTTATGAATTAAAATAGCACCGAGGGACATCATTTTATTGTAATATACATGTTTCAATATTTCTATAATACCTATGGTGCTCCAAATGATCATTGAGTTCAGATCTTTATGTTCTAGATGTTCAATGAGACTATATACGATGTCTCCACTGTACCTCTGAGTTGACATAGCTTCACAGGACAATCATAACATTACAACCGTATTATAAATGTAATAGTGTTTCTAGAATACCTGGCACTATCCTTAAGTTCGTATCTTGATGTTGTTCATGATCTGCAAGGCTATTTATGATGTCTCCATTGTACTTATATGGTAAATTTTCTCCGTGGTACATCATTACACTGCATCTGACATGTTGCGGTATTTTCAGAATACCTGAGGTACTCCAAACTATACTTGAGTTCAAACCTTGATGTTCTACATGATCAACAAAGATATTTAGGATGTCACGACCGTACTTATGACTTGGAATAGCTCCAAGGGACATCATAGTACTGTAATAGACATATATCAGGATTTCTATTGGTGCTTCAAATGACCAATAAGTTTAGATCTTGATGTTTTGCATGATCAACAAGACTATATATGATGTCTTCACTGTATTTCTGAGTTGAAATAGCCCCACGCGACATCTTAACTCCAAAATACAAATGTTACAGTATTTCAAGAATATCTGAAGTACTACAAACCATTCGTTAGTTTAGATCTTGATGTTCTACATGATCAGCAAGGCTATTTAAGATGTCTCCAACGTACTTATGAGTTCTAAAAGCCCCTAAGGAACATCATAATACCGTCATTTACATCCAACAGTAACACCTAACTGGAATACTTCAAGTACTCCAAACTATCCTTGAGTTCAGATCTTGATGTTCGACATGATCACCAAAGCTATTAACCATGTCTCAACCGTATTTATGTGTTGAAATAGCTCCGAGAGACATCATAATACTGTAATAGGCATGTTACAATATCTATACAATACCTACCCCAACAAACATCAATGCTGAATAACAGTTTATTCAAACAAATCTGGAGAAGTTGTTCAGCTTTTTTCTCCTAGAAACTGAATAACTTCTCCATCTATGTTTGAACAAGCGGGTATTCGACACTGATGTTTGTTGGGACGGTACGGAATCTTGATGTTACATTTTTTAGACAAATGATTCCCAAAATTATTAAATAAGTCCTCAGGATATCTGCGGTACTCCAAACTATTCTTGAGATACGATCATAGTATTCTACAATTTTATCACGGATAGTAACGATGCCTTGACCGTAGAAATGTGTTGTAAAGGTTCATGAAACATCATAATTGTGTCGGTTCTGCACTGAAAATGGTACAAAGATCAAGCGAGCGGTTGATTGAAGCTGCAAATCAGCGGTCTTGGGGGTTGATCTAGCTCCGGGAAATTCTCTTTCGGTGCAGAGCAGATCTGTCGCGGGAGAATTCTTGAGTCGCCTATAGCTGAGATGGGAGTGAAATGGATCACCACGGTTCGGTTTCGGAAGAAATTCTACTCGTGGGAATCTCTTCGTCGGTGTGAGGTTAACCCACCGTCGGGGACTACTCGAATCTCAGACTGGACAACTCGACTACTCGAAATACTCAGCAAACGTGTAGGAGATAAGCACTTATGACAGCAAGCCAGCTTTAAGTAATCAGAATTGTAGTGCAAATGGAAAGAAGACCAGTGGTTCAGCAACATCAGTGCATAGATCAGAAGCAAGCGTTTGACGAGGGTGACTGTGGAATAGAGCATGTCATGACAATCGGCTACTCTATATCGATAAACGTCGACATAATGATTTCTAGCGACAGAAAGGTGCTTGCGATCAAAGCTGACGGCTAAAGAAAAGTGCATGAGCACAGAACTACAAGCTCCGATTGAGGCTTGCGAGTCGAGAACTTGCCACCTTTAAAGTTCATAGATTTGCTAATAAATCTAATGCTGACTTGAAGGGGGAGTCAAAGTTCTTGAAAATGTGTGAATTTTTTTAACACGTTGGATCTTTCAACCCTCTAAAGGTTTCGCGATAAGTTGATAAGCTTTCATGTTTATTGTTTATCATTGCTTTGAAGGTGTGATTCGAAGCACGTAGATGGGTGCAAACATACACAGGCAAACATGGGGGTACACATTTCAGAAATTCAATTTAAGTTTTTGGCATCGCTGTCGACATTGAATTCGTAACACGAAACCGCAAATTGACGAAATTTGTCAGAAGCAGATAATTTCCCATCAACATGAGCAGCGCTAAGAGTGAACAGTAATACATTGCTAGAACCAAGAAAAAATGAAGAGAAAGGTATTGATAGTTCCAAATGAGCTGGGGTAGCGTGGCAAAAGAATGTGTGCTCGATCTTCCGATACTACCGTTCAAATGCCGTTCCACTTGTTTTCAACTTGCATCTTTCAATTTCACAGCTTGCCGTACTCTAACGGAACTATCAATACGCTTCTCTTTAGTTTTTCTTCGTTCTAGCAATAAATTATTCTTTTGAAATTGGATTTGTCTTCCCAACATCATGGGATCCCAGTAGTGACCAGTAATTTCTGCTAGAACCAAAGATGTGAAGAGAAAGTTCGATAGGTCCGAAAGAGCTCGGAAGGTTATGAAATTGAAAAGAAGTCATTTGAGCGTAGGGCAAACACACACACCTTTGCCACACATCCCCATGCGGGGTAGGTCGAGGCAGGAACGGATCCGCCACCTTGACTGGCAAAAATGCATGTGTTTGATCGTGCTCAAATACCGCCAAATGGCACGGAATGGTTCTAGCGATGTGAAATCTCTGTTTTTTCACTCCCTAAAGACCGCATTTGATAGAAATCAAATTCCAATCAGAGATTTTTGAAAACACAACTTTCTGGAAAATCATTACTGGTAAAAATAAGAAGTTGTGTTTTCAAAACCTCTAATTGGAACATGATTTCCATCACATGTGATGTTTAGGAAGTGAAAAACAGAGATTTCACATAGTTAGAACCATTCCGTGCCATTTGGCGGTATTTGAGTACGATTTAACACTTGCATTTCTGGTGTCTGCGTTCGATCTCACGGTGGAGTGTGAATGAAAGACGGAACGTGAAGAAGGTGCATGTGCCGCGAATTGCAAAGTTGCTGGTAGAACCTCCCATCATCAACATCGCAAACATCGGTCGACTACGATGGGCTGGGCATGTCGTTAGGATGTCGAACGACATTCAGAAGAAAAAAAGTTATCAAGAACGGACTGATTGGTGAGAAAATGAGGCATGCTATGGGTCAGGTGGACCGATCAAGTGGAATTGACAAACGGACCCTTCGCAGACCTCGTGATTTGGAAACGACGCACAGTGACCGAAAAAGCTTTTTCTCACAGCGAAATTAATAACTCCTAAGGGTTACGTTTCCGAATCACGGTGTCTTCTACAAAGTTGTATATAAACAAGTTGCCCATATTGTGGTGATTATTTTGGTAGTTCCAAACTTTACCGCTAGGGCGGTGCTGTTGCAAACTTTTGAATGAAACACAATAGAACGTCACCCTTCTATTGTGTTTCGTTCAAAAGATTTCGTTAAGTGCTTCGTTAAGATAAGTTTTTAGGTAATCTAATTTCAAGCAACTTTGCGGAAGACACTATTTTCTTAGCTTTTCATTCGACCATGATAGAGCTATTTTTCTGTTTTAAATTTGGGTCTCTCTAAAAATTTATTTTATTAAAACTTTTTTGTTTCTCATTTTGAGAAAAAGTGATCTCAAAAAAAAATATAGAAAACGGTATAGCGCACATATTTGCTTTAAAATTTTTTTTACTACAACTTATCATTTATAAGTTACGGGTAATTTTAACTAAAAAAATATGCATTTTTTTTTTCGACCTTTTGATTATTTAGGCGAGAACAGGCCAGAAAATCATCCAATTCTTATTTTAATGGGTATAAAGGAACACTCTATATATATAAAAATGAATTTATGTCGTTCTGTCTGTCTGTCTTTCTGTCTGAACCTTATAGACTCGGAGACTACTGAACCGATCGACGTGAAATTTTGTATGGAGGAGTTTTTGGGACCTAGAAAGGTTCTTAAGGTAGTAAGAGACCCCTCCTTTCTCTGGAAAGTAGGGCTCCCATACAAATGAAACACAATATTCTGTATAACTAGAGAACTAATCAAGCAAATGAAACCAAATTTGGTATGTTGAGGTTTTTGAAGATAAATACTGAATGCTGATTTGAGACCCCTCCCCTTTCTGAAGGGGTGAGGGGGGCTCCTATACAAATGAAACACAAATTTGTGCGTAACTCGAGAACTAATCAAGAAAATGAAACCATATTTGGCATATGGAGGTTTTTGAAGGGAGAAATTTTTCTATGATGATTTGAGACTCCTCCGCCTTCTGAAAAGTGGGGGAGGGGGTTGATCTCCCATACAAATGAAACACAAAAATTTCCGCATAAGTCAAGAACTAATCCAGCAAATGGTACTAAATTGGGCATACGAAGGTTTTTGAAGGAAAGAAATAGTTTCTATGGTGATTTGAGACTCTTACGCTATCTGCAGGGAGAGGAGGAGGGGGGGGGCTCTTAAACCAATGAAACACAAATTTCTGCATAACTCGAGAACTAATAAACCAAATGGAAGTCAAATTTGGCAAGTGAATTATTTTGAAGGAGAGACATATTTCTATGGTTGATTTGAGACCCCTTTGTCCTCTTAAAGTAGAGGGGGGGGTGCTCCCATAGAAATGAAACACAAATTTCTGCGTAACTCGAGAACTAATTAAGTAAATGGAACCAAATTTGACAGATGAAGGTTTTTGAAGGAGAGAATTGTTTCTATGATGATTTAAGACTCTTGCGCCATCTGGAGGAGAAGGGGGGAGCTTTCAAACAAATGAAACACAAATTTCTGCATAAATCGAGAACCAATCAAGCAAATGGAGTCAAATTTGGCGTGTGGATTTATTTGAAGGAGAGACATACTTCTATGGTGGTTTGAGACCCCTCTGCCCTCTGAAAAGGGGGGGGGGGGCTCCCATACAAATAAAACGTAAGTTTCAGCATAACTCGAGAACAATTCAAGTAAATGAAACCACATTTGGCATGTGGGGATTCTTGGATGCAGGATTTTTATTTATATTAAAATGAATTTCTCTCTGACTGTCTGTTTGACCGATCGGAGTGAAACTATGTATGCAGGGATTTTTGAGGCTGAGGAAGGTTCTCATGATTGTTTGAGACCGCTTCCCCCTTCTGAAAAGGGGAGGGCTCCCATACAAATGAATCACAAATTTCTGCATAACTTGAGAAATAATCAAGCAAATGGAACTAAAATTGGTATGCAGGGTTTTTTGAATGCAAGAAATGTTTCTATGGTGATTTCAAACACAAATTTCAACCAAACCTGAGAATTATCCAGGTAACTAAGCCACAAACTGGGTATTGTCTGGGTAAGAAGAATGTTCTGATAGAAGTCTGAACCGCTTCTTAGTCAAAAAAAGCGTCAGTTCTATGTAATGTTCATTCATTTTGTTGCAGGTGTAGCAACGCTCGCAACGGGATCAGCAAGTTTTCTAGATAAATGAGTCCGGGTACTCCTGGGGCACATGAGCGGGGACTGTTTAAAATCGAACATGTTTTTAGTTAAAATTTCTCCTAACTTTTGAACAACAAGATATACCCAAATACTTAGCTCAGCAAAAACATGCAGCATATTTTTTTTCTACACTTTACTGAAGACTATGGTTTTCTAACAATCGAAACTAAAAAGTAAGTATGATAAAACTGATTTTTTAGGGCACCCTAATCTACACCAGCAAAATAGCTCAGTACTAAAGCAGTGCACAAGCACCGAACGCTCCAGTTGTGAAGGTTCTGAACTACAAAATTATCACCACAAGGTGAAAAAAGGCTTTTCCGATCACTGTGCGACGTCTATAAACAGCAGAGGACACCCAGGCATTGGCCTGATTGAAATGAATTTGAACACATTAAGTGAACACTATTAGTATACCTAGGTTTACGATAAATTTGAAAAGTTGGTCAGCACAAATAGGAAGGGATTGCTGTCAAAAATGTACAGACAAACTTTACGTTCAATCCAAATGGTTGACAGATGATAGTAGTGTCAATTGTGAAGAACATATCCTCTTCTCTTGTGTTTGAGACTTACGCACTAACGAAGTCTGTTCAGTTTATCAGAAATTACGGAGTATTCAACAGATGGCATTAGTATTTGCGCAAGGCGGTTGTTCAAGCTGATATATCTGTTTCTATTTGACAAAACTAAATGGCTCATTGAAGAAATTCTTGATTCTCAATCGAAAATTACACTTCCGTAGAATTAAAATTCATCTTAGAATATAGAAATGACGCTCAAAATTTTCAGGCTTTAACAACACTATATTATCAGAAAATAATTTGTTCCACTCCATTCCAATCCATTCCAGGTACCCTCATTCCTGCCTTGGCCCATAGATCGCCAACAGTCATAGCCAGTCGGATGTGACAACATAGAGCTCAATGCAATGGTTCATTAAACAACCGAGCAGCTTTCAATCACCCTCAAGCACCCATTTATTCACAACTTCATTTCATCAATATTTTATCTATTAGTCACGATCCGACGACCAGGCAAAGGATAATAAATACGTAATGAAATAATCTGCCCCATTGCCCACCTCATGCAGTCAAGAGTCATATTTTTATTACGATTAAGATACTCTCACCTCTCTCCCCGCTCTGGTCAATGTTCAATGTCCCTGCTCCGAAGTGCCCCAAGTGCCAATAAGACGGCGGTGGCGGAGCGTGCCCTAGCACAAAAGTGGCCGCGAATGGGAGAATCGAACGCAAAACTCCGATACAGGGGAAAATATTTATCTGTTTATGTTTTGATAGATTGTGCATGAACTCTGAGCATGAAAAGAAAGCACACGCGGGATGGGGGATAAGTGCCCAGGAAAAAAATGGCCCCCCATCCGAGACCCCTGCGACTTCTGGGACGAGATATATCGATTTCGACTGTATGATTTATGTGTGAATTGATCGATTGATACGTTAAGCGGGAGAGTTTTTTTTCTTGAACTTCGCATAGAAAGCACAAATCTTGGGCCCTGCCTCTTGTCCCTGCCGTCGTAGTTTCAAAGGAGCTTCCTAGACCGGGTTGATGTTAAATTTCCGCTTACAAATGGGCGAGTAACCGCCGATGTTTCCGAACCAGTCTACTGCTCAAGCTACTCATGTGCTCTGACAAACTGGCAGGCAACAACAACGGGGGAAAAAATCACAATAAAACATTTTATAGATCGGATTAGTGAACTTATTCTTCCACCTCGGTCTTTTTTGCCTTGTCTGGTTTTGTGTGTGAGAAAACTGAAGCGTGATGGTCATGTGTTTTTCTACGAATTCTGCAGTCTCTCCCGCTCTGTCACTGCATGGGGGCGCACTTTGACTTGACCCCATTTTTCGCTTTTTTCTTCTGGCCTGCACTCGACCAAGATGCCCCGAGATGGGTCGTGTGGTGGTCTGTGAATAGGTGCTTATCTCCGGATTGCGATTGAGTTTTCGAGAGTGATATATCAATTATCAGGCATGGTAATGCATTTCCGAAGGGGTCAGTCCGTGAGTTCGATGATCGAGGAAAAATATTTCAGTTGGGGTATTGAGGTTCACCGAATGCCAATCGACAATTTGCTGGGATTAGACGATGGTGAGCTGGAAATAGCATACTAGGCGTAGATGAGATAGTTATAAAACCATTTGAGCTGTTTTAAACTGTGATGGATGTCGAAGTACAATCGATCATTAGCAACTCACAAATATTGAATGTAATAAATCCCGAACATGACTTTGAATACAGGGTGTCCACAACAATTGAGATTATTTTAGATCCCGACCAATGGATTACAACAAAATTTATTACAAATAACAAATTTTGTTTTAATTTTGTTAGAAGCTTTCTGCGTTGGAATAGCACATCCATTGAAACAAAATTCGTTGTAATAACAAAGGCTGTAACAACTTTGTTTAAATTGTGAACATAACAACAACATTATTTGTTAAAATGAATCAGAGCGCAATTGCTTAGATGCTGTTACATCTGATGTAGCAGTTTTGCTCATTATACCGTCAATGTTTAATGCATTTTCCTCTCAGAGCCTTTGATTGATGCTCTTTTGTAACATTTTGATGACAAAAAATTAGATTAATGATAATTATTTACTTAGTAACATGATATGACCAGTTTTTAAAACCCGGCTTATTATTGAACTTTTTGATTTATAGGTTCACATTAAAAATTGTTTTCACAATCGATTTGTGTTCGCGATTAACATATTGAAATGTAATTGATACTACCTCCTGTGTCTTCTATCTTCGTAATCTGAACATTAGCATAAGCATTAGCATTAGCATTGATGTTTGCACAGCTCGTGAATGGAGCTACCATGAAACGGATCCAGTTACTGATACGTTTCTTCACGCAATAATCTCCCCCAAGACACTCTTCGTTAACTCACCTGGCCACGTTTATGTAACCTTTGGTGATAGAGGGAATTTGGTATCTATCTTAAGAAGACAAAGGAAAGTCACGCAGCTTTCAGTACAATTGAAGCAGAGAGGTCCTGGTCCTGGTGGTCAGTGTTGATGACTGCCGAAAAAATCGGCGATAATTATTTATTGCTATCCGTGCTTGAAACATTCACATCGATAAATGTATTGGTAAAGGAATCATACGCTGGAACTCAGTGAGTGAACAAGATTGGACGTTTTGTAGATTACTTCATTCCACCACGCAATTCGAATGGGCAACAGCTCTGCTTACTTGTGATTCGCTCTTCGTTGATTGAGTGGCTATGGAAATACGACCCAGTAGGATCGTCAGATGATAATGTTCGGAGACGAGAGATGATAGCATTTATTTGAACAGAATCTTTCATTTTCTTTTAGTTGGAATGACAGTGTTGGAAGTTTTGTTAAGTATGTACCGTCTGGGAAAAATCAGCCTACTTGATTAGATTTGTTTCACATTTTTCCCCATGCGTATCCGATAAGTCGTGACCTTATTTTCAGGACTATTGACATACCTTATGAATTTTATATCACATAACACGCAAGAAAAATCGAGATTTCAATTGAAGAGGCTTTAATATCCATATCGTAGATTATCGTTCGTTGAACTAACATTCGCTTATTTTCTATTTCAACAAGAATGCATACATTTTTGATTTGCAACATATGAAAAATCGGACATGGAATCCACTGCATTCCACTTGCAAAATTGCTGTACTTAAATATTTTGTATTTATTTTGCCACTCAATACCACCATGACCATCAAAAAATACCATTACATCAGTATTCTTTTAATTTTTCGTAGATCTGGCCAGCTCTCGCACATTCTTCGTTGATGTTCCTCGTGAGGTTTTTTACAACCGTTCCGTCGATGGTTTTGCTTACGTTTACCCATTCTTTTTTTAATTTGACGATGTCATTTTCTCCTCCAGCTTTCTTCCGCAGCATTCCTTTCATCAAAGCCCAACATTTCTCAATGGGCCTTATTTGCGGACAATTTGAAGGATTCATCGCCTTTACACAAATTGGAAATTTTTATTTTCATATTCATACAGTCTAAGGTGGCACGCGCATAGTGGCAGGATGCCAAATTAGTCCAAAACAGTGTCGAAACTTTGTGTTTTTGGATTAGTGGTAGAATTCGGTTCTGGAGGCATTCCTTCTGGTACATTTCGGCGGTCATATTTATGTGTCGATTTTATACCGCACTGACAAATTGCTTGCCAAACTAACACCTTTTCTCTAAATTTTTCGCAAAAAATCTGTTTCTCCGAATTCGGTACATCTGTTCCTCGCTTCACGGTGTAAAACTCTGCCCCTGGAAGTGCCCTGTAGTCCAATTCAACGTACGTCTCGTCATCCTCTGCGATTCGGACATTTTTGTTTCCGGTACGTCTTCAGAGAATTACGCTCCTTTGCGCGTTCGACCTTTTCAATTATCCACACTTTTTTTTGCGCAATCTCTGATGGATACCTTCTTTTTTCCTTCAAAAACTTTACAAATTTGTTTGTCCAAATTTGGGTTTGACGCCGGAAAAAGTCCTTCAATGTGTTATGTATAACAAACCGGTTCATCGCATTTTGGACCACACAGACACTAATACCTTCTTCTTTTGCTAATTTTCTTAGCGACAATCTTTTTTCGGTGCAGTACTTGGTCACAATCGACTTTCGCATTTCTTCCGTAAGACCTCGCATTGTTCCGCTAGAAGTAAAACTTTAACTTTTAAGGAAGGTTTTCGTTTGATAATTATGACACTAAACAGCTGTCAAAATAAGTCATAGTCTTTTCATACATAACCTCAAAGGTGTACTCATAATTAACGATGCAGTCCCTACGCACAGAACCTGACCAAAAAAGTACATGATTCGCGGGAGAATTCAATATTTCATCTCCGAGTAACACGAAATTAGTTAAAAATAGCTTTTTTTTTATGTAAAACACCTTTTTTTTTCCTTGTTGGGGACGTATTGCCACTGCGACCATTGATTTGATTTATTGTGGCGTGTCCTCCTTTTTATTTATGCCATATTATCGCAATGGTAAGTTACTATTTGGAGTAACTACCACTGCGGCAGTAGGCAATTTTCCTAAGCAGGTACTACATTTCTTATGAAGTGTACCACTTGATTGGGAGCAGCGTTCCAGACCTCACAGGGTTCAATGAGCCCCTTGTCAAAAAATCTGCATCGTTTATTGAATAGTGCAACACAGTCGCACATTAAATGCTTAGAGCTTTCACTCTCTAATCCACAAAAGCGGCACTTATCTTCATGAAGTTTACCGATGATTTTCAGGTGATATTTACTCGGACAATGTCCAGTTATCAAACCAGTGTACATTCTCAAGTCATGTTTCGAAAGTTTAAGTAACTTTTTCGTATGAGAAGCGTTAGGCTTAATGAACTGTTTGGATTGCCGGGCATTGGAGGTACTATTCCAGATAGCCTGTACTTTGCCCTTTTCCCAGTTCTTTAGTTCTACTTTTAAGGCGCAAGAAGATAGACCAATAAATGGTTCGGGCCCTATGAATTGCTTGGATGACCCTATTTTTGCCATCTGATCAGCTCATTCGTTTCCTTCAATTCCGCAATGACCAGGAACCCAATAGAGGTTACCATGTTGCGACAGGGCAATTGCTGTAAAACTTGTGCGCATTCCCACACCAGCTTAGATGTGAATGTTTTTGACTTTAAAGAATTCAGAGCTGCTTGGCTATCTGAACAAATGCATATGTTTGCATTTTTATAATTTCTTTTCATACAGATTGATGCACATTCCAGTATGGCATATATTTCAGCTTGAAACACTGTGGGATATTTTCCCATTGCCACATACAAGTTTATCCCAGGACCAGTTATACCAGCCCCTACCAAACTATTTTGCTCTGAACCATCTGTATAGAAGATTGTTGAGCCCGAACGAAATCCCGGTTCTCTTTTATCCCAATCAGCACGAGTAGCTGCATGGACTGTGAATTTATGATTGAATTAGTTTCTCCTAACCATACAATCTTCACTTATCAATATTAAAGGATTTATCGAAAACTATTTTAGGATACTCAAGTGTCCAATAAGATCTCCATCGAAGAAATTCATGGACCGTTTGAGCCTTAGAGCATTTTTTTCCGCATCCTGTAGTATAAATTGATCTAAAGGAAGAATGTTGAGTAGAGCATCTAGTGCCTTTGAAGGAGTACTATGCATTGCCCCAGTTATAGAGATAGTAGCAAGCCTTTGCAGCTTATTTAGTTTCTCTTGAGCCTTTATCTGTTTAGTCTTCGGCCACCAGATAAGTGAGGCATACGTGATTCTGGGCTTGACTATAGTTGAATATATCCAGTGAATCATGTTAGGCTTAAGGCCCCATTTCTTTCCAAAAGTTCTTTTACAGATCCAGAAGGCATTGGTTGCCTTTCGTATTTGTTGGTCAATATGATTGTTCCAGCAAAGGTGCTTATCTAAAGTTACGCCTAAATATTTGACCTCTGAAAGACAGTTTAACGCCTCCTAGTTTAAGGTCAGGGAAGGAGATTTTCCGTTTTTTTGTAAAAGGTACGATTGTCATTTTTTTGGGATTGATATTTAATCCCTCGGTTTTGCACCACAATAGTGTGTATGATAATGCTATTTGCATTCTCTCAAACATGATAGTGTCGTATTTACCACGGACTATAATGACAATGTCGTCCGCAAAGCCAATTATTTCAAATCCTTTAACACGAGTAACACGAAATTAGTTAAAAATAGCTTTTTTTTATGTAAAACACCTTGGAAATTGAATGTAGGAAGTTTTACATGCAAAACAATTTAGGTGACGGAGATATTGGACATATTTTGCCCCAAATTCCGCGAAATTTCTAAATATATTTTGCTTATTTATGCTTGAATGGGTGTCCACAGTTAAATTGCATCACTTTCAATAAGCAGTAACATTTCGCCCTTTGAGTCGATTCCAACGAAATTTTGGGTGGAATGAACTCAGCGTGTTTTGTTTAATTCATTTTAGAACGTGTCGTAGTTTCGAAAATGGAGTCGAAGGAACAGCAAGTGCGCGAGAATATTTTGCACACCCACCTCAACAACCCATTTCTTTTGTCTAGTGTCATAAAACGTTTTGGGCATCGTTTAACTGTCGATCAGAAGAAGGTGAGTGGTAGAAAACGTGTTCCGTACTGTGTGAATGATCACAAGCGGGTGGTTGCTACCTGTTAACGCAAACTCAACTGTTCCGTTCAGGATGTCGCGAAGAAGCTACACTTGACTAAAAGTTTTGGGCAGAAAGCCAAGAAACGAGCCAGGCTCCGTTCATTCAAAGTTCAGAATGCTCCAAACCGCAATGAAAAACATAATATGACAGTTAAAACACGTGCGCATAAGCTGTACCCACAAATGTTGACGAAAAAACACCGCTGTATCATGGACGATGAAACACACGTAAAAGCGGACTTTAAACAAATTCCCGGCAACCAGTATGTAACTGCGAAAGACAAGTTCGATGTTCTCTCAGGAAACAGCAAGTGTCAAAGTTCCCCAAAAAGTTCATGATTTGACAGAGAATTCGATCGTGTGGTAAACGGCGCAAGCCTTTCGTGACAACTTTAACTGTAAATGGTCAGGTATACATGCATGAATGCCTGAAAAACCGACTGCCTCCGTTTCTCAAAACACGCAACTTTTCTACAATTTTTTGGCCGGACCTAGCCTCTCGTCACTACTCCAAGGATGTTCTGGAGTGGTACAAGACGAATGGTGTCAATTTCATACCGAATGATCTTAATCCCTCCCGAACTTCGTAAGCATCCTAAAGTTGTCACTACAGAACAGGAAACGTTGAAGTCATGGTTAAAAGCGGAAAAATGTCGGTTCAAACGTTGTGCAAAATCTTACGCATGGTATTAAGAAGAAAGTTCGGGCTTTTGGATTTGGTAAAGCAATACAGTGAAATAAAAAAATACCTAAATATACCAAGATTATGCATTGTATTTTATACCCTGAATATTTCATGACAATCGGTTGAGAGACTTGTTTTTGAGGACGAGTTTAAAGTGATGCAATTTAACTGTGGACACCCTTTAATATAATCTATGGATGCGGAGCACTGTGTTACATTACTGGAGCAGCATTTGAGGGAGCTCAACATTTCTATTTCGGATGGCGTAATGGCAGTTCCACCGACGGACCACATCTAATGGTGAAAGTGGGAAGGATGTTGAAGGCTTTACACCTGTATTGTATAAGCTGCGCCCTCTGATGGACACATGCCTCGAATAACAACGGTAACTATTTTTGTTTGTTCAATTTCAATTTGTTGAACTGTCCTCTTTTTTTTTCTTCCAGACTCCGATGTAGAATCAGAAGACACAGGGTGCGCCAGAAAATTATGCAAAAGTATTGAATATTGGGTTAACTCGTGTAGCTAGTGACTACTTTCTGTCAAAAGTGTATTTGTTTATGTTTACTTTCAAGTGCTGCATCCAAACATTTTATTTGTTTTATTGCAAATTCATCAGAATGTTCGCAAAAGAAGTGATCACTAGTTTGTTGCTCGCCCAGAAGAAGCCGAAAGAGATTGCCAAGATGGTTGGGTGCCATTTGGCAACAGTTTACCGCATAAAAAAGTCCCTGCAGGATGGTCCTAAGCAGCGGAAACCGGGAAGCGGACGTCCGCGCTTTGCACGCACGCCGAACGTGATCAAATCGGTCCGTGCAAAAATTGCTCGCAACCCGGTGCGTTCAATAAGAAAACATGCAAAGGAAGTCAATATTTCGGAGAAATCCATCCGGAGAATCATCAAAGAAGACCTGCATGCATCTTCCAGAGCCAGAGTGAAACGCCACTTGATTACGGACCGGGTTAAGGAACTACGAGTGACTCGTTCCAAGAGATTGCTTTCCTTGTTGAAGAAAGAAAAAATAATAATCCTGTTCTCCGACGAAAAGCTTTTCAGCATCGATGCTGTGGCCAACAGCCACACGGACCAGTTCATTTCATTGCAGAAAATGCAGAACGTTCCGGAAAAAGTGAAATTCAAATTTCAAACCAAACATCCGGCTAGTGTCATGATGTTTGGCTTGGTGGTGTCCAACGGTTTGAAAATGCCGCCTGTTTTCATTGATGCTGGAGTTAAAATCAATACCGAAGTGTATGTCGGTATTTTAAAGGACCAAGTGCTTCCCTGAGTGAAGGCCAACTTCTCCGAGGACCAAAACGTTGTCCTGAACCCAAAAATGGTTGAACGATAACATGAAGTTTTGGCCGAATGATTTGTAGCTCCTTAGCAGTCCAGATCTTAATCCGTTGGATTATTCGATTTGGGCATATGTTGAAGTACGAGCCTGCAAAACATCACACCTTAGGTTTTCACACCGCACAAGTCAACCGCAACACGCACATGGCAGTCAATGTCGGAGAACTACGTCCGAAAGGCATGCTCTGGCTTCCGGCGTCGGCTCGAGGATGTTATTAATACAAATGAAAGACATATTGAA
The DNA here is from genome assembly GCA_034211315.2 of Aedes japonicus. Lineage (NCBI taxonomy): Eukaryota > Metazoa > Arthropoda > Insecta > Diptera > Culicidae > Aedes > Aedes japonicus. The sequence continues at coordinate 60,370 of JASCZW010006021.1, read as the reverse complement.
TAAATTTGTTTAAAAGGACTTTATAAAGATAGTTGCACTTGATAATGTTGATATTATTGCTTGAATTAGTTGTAAATGGGATTTGAAAAGCAAAGAACAGATTTTCGCATAATTTTCTGCCGCATCCTGTAATTTAGTAGTTTGTAAACTAAACCCCTGTTAAAAGAAATTTAAGCGTATATATTTCCATGAGCCCTTGTAAAAATTCTAACAATCCTTCCTTCATTTGTTCAACCATACTCTTCTGAAATGTCAAAGCCTAACTCAATTCCAATAACCAAATAAAAAATCATGTCGATTGCCAACTCCACTTCATCGCGTAAGTCGGACATCCAGCAAGTAAACTTCAGCCGATTGCAACTCCCTGCACATTGAATTCAAATTTCATAAGTAACAATCGGAATATAATGGCCTCGGCAATAATAACAATAATAACAATAATAAAATGCCACTTTTGATCGAACACAATCATCCGGTCATCTCCCGGATCGACTAGTGCCCCAAAGAGAACCATTTTATCGCACTGCTCAAGATCAACCTTTTGTCGATCGTGCCCTCGGAGCTGGGCTTAGCCGGGTCAGTCTAGGAGGGTAGGCAGGGGGTGGGTTGGCACCCCCCAGCAGTGGACCATACCGGCACATGAAACGGACCTCGTCTCGTCAGACGAAGTCGAGCCCGAGAGGAGGGGAAAACGAAGTCCATAAGACTATTCAGCTCGGTGCGCGTATCACTTAGCTTACTTACTCCTTGGAGTCTCTGGCTGTCTCTGTCTGTATCTCTGTCTCGATTGTGTACCTATGGAGAAATATTTATGAACTTTACATTTTTGACATAATCGACGCATAATCAAAATTGATTTGCTTTTTTCCTCCCTGTCTATCTGCCGTTTCGCTTTGTGTGATTTCGATTGTCTTTGATTGCGAGAAGACTGGCGTTCGATTCGATCTGTTGTTGCTTTTGTTGCTGTTGTTGTTGTTACTTTGACTGGGTTCGTTTGATCAACTGCGATCAACTTTTTGTTTTATTTTCCCGTTAGTTCCGAGACCCAGTGACATGGATCGCCGCTATTCTGAGATTGGCCGCTGTCAAAACCAGGGGGGAGATGCGTTCTGGGTGCTGTTACACATTTGTTGGTTGGTGTGAAGCTCAGCGTGTGAGCAAGTCACGATCGGCTGTAACTATCAGATCCTAGTCGCTTCGAGCTAGACGGATCGGTTTTGTAAACCAGATTTCGATTATTTGATTAAAGGTTCGTTCTGCTGGAAATTCAACTCCGAAGCGAACCCGAATTAATTGAAACATCAATAAACAAATCCAGTGCATTTATCCATCATTTGCGAGATGCCTTTCGAAACGGGAGACCACTCAGGCAGCCTTCAGAAAGACTTCAAACAATTTCATCCCGCTCCATTGCGCTTCGGCAGGCATTATTTCCATAAGTCGAGATCCAATCGGCACACTCTCGGGGTCGCTTCGATGTGCAATAAGCTGAAGCGCCGCCTTGTGCTGTCATCCTGTCAGCGTCGATTTGACCGCGCAGTTGAAACTCAATCATCGGGATCCGGGATCTCTTCCGCCGGGCGACGCACTGCGTTTCGGGGTGCAGGCTACAAAAACGCCGCATTGCCGCACTGACTAAAACCATGCAATTCAGAGCTGGCATTTTTTTTTTTTGCTTTTGCCCCTCTCATATTTATTACCCGCCGTCATCCGACGAGAGCAGCGAAAGAAAAACAATCTTTACGGTGGTGGTTGGTGCATCCGATCGGATGGATTGCAGTCCGGTGCATTCTTTTCCTCCGTGGGTGCTGATGATAACTATCGCCACCGGTCATATATCGACTTTCGCAACGACCGAGACCGACTTTTGACAGGGCGGTTTTTATGGATCTTTTACAGCAAAAAAAAAAAGCGTCCATCCGATCATCCGGCTGACTGAGCGAGAGTTGAAAGCGAAACAACGTCGTTCATCAGTCAGCTCGTAGGCTGTCTGTTTTCGTTATTCTGTTCAATATTTTGTTGAAAAGTTGATGAAATTCGATGATTATCACGGCTCAAATCTGCCCGGAGATCGGCCTACACTTTTCGGCGGAAGATTCAGGGTGGGTGAAGATTTCCAAGGGAGCAAGCTGGCTTGGATATGATAAACGAGAAGTGATGGTTGAATGCGGTGGATTCGGTTTGGAAACTGGTAAAGGGTGGAACGGTCAAACATTTGTCGACTCAAAGATCAAGGGTAAGAAAAAGGTATTTCATCGCGAAGGGAGTCGAACGTCAGTAAAACTGTCTCAACGTTCCGAGGGTTCCAATAAACACCGTGTCCAATATATACTCATCTCGAGTATTGTAAACAATCACTTTCAACGCTGATCTTTCACGAATCACAAGTCTCTTACGATATCCAACTACATCATATAGTAGAGCATACATTTCTCTACCAGATGCTGATTTATATTTGTCAGATTGTTTTTAGATTGGAGAGAAGTCGTCGTTGGAAGTCATTAGTAACATTTGGCTTTACAGCACTTATCATGAATTACTCGAGCCATTCACTTTTTCAACTCGTCGTAGTAGTGAAGCTACAAATCATACACTATCTATGTATTGGTATTATCTTACATAGTGCTTACACAAACCATTGAAAGTTCTGTTTGGTTATTTTCATTCAGTGTCCATCGTTAATCAACGATGACAGAATTTCGTGTTGTGGTGGTAAAACAGTTTTTGGAAGGAGAGCGCTCAAGAGTTTGAAGATCCTGGAAGTAAAGCGTGATTTTGTGAAACGGTGAACAACTTTTTGTGACTAAAAAATGAGACGAAAGATTAGTAATTTCCGTTTAATTCCGACTACCTATATTGCTTATCTTGACAGACTGCTTCGGTGTCGTGTACTATAATAATACACATTGTAGACGACATCCGCGTATCTGCCAAGATAAGCAATATAGTTAGTTGGAATTAAATGGAAATTACTAATCTTAGCTCTCACTTTCTACACCCAAAATTTGAAATTGTAGCAAAAAGTGCAATTGCAGTTTTTGCAATCATATCTTGAGAAATCCGCATGATTTTGAAAAGGTAATTTTGCCCATCATGATCCACAAAACTTTTTATGGTATAAACAAAGCCATGCAAGTGTGTGCAAGCGGTTATCGCTGTGTGCCTAGTGCCTCGACAGTCGCAGCAACCGTTGGGTTTTTGTTCAATCGTCAAAAACTTCTCAATATAGGTGCGACAATGACACAGAACGCCGCTACACCATTTGCCACTGTTGATATTCCGCTGTGTTCCTTTTTTTTATTCTTTTTATTTTCACTCGTTATCACATTCTCAAGTCACCATGCGTTTTATGAAATAAACGAAGCCATGTAAGTGTGTGCGAGAGACACGCTGACGGGCGTGGTTTGAAACTTCGTTGTGGATCGAGATCTTTTTTGTTGGGAGCCATTGAATTTAAAGGGCGATACGGTCAAAATTTGGTCAATATCAACTTGACGTATTTCTTTCAATTTTGCATTTAAAAACCCTTAACACCCCTCATTTTGAAGGTGTGTGTGTGTAGAATGTTGCTCCTATTTTGATTTTGGAATTCACTCTTCAGTTGTCAAAATGCCGTCCAAGCAAGAAGAGCAGCGTATCAAAATTTTGCTCGCGCATCGCGAAAATCCGAGCTACTCACACGCAAAGTTGGCAAAATCGCTAAAAGTTGCCAAATCAACCGTTACAAATGTAATTAAAGTGTTTGGGGAACGTTTGTCGACAGCCAGGAAGTCTGGATAGGGGGGAAATCGAAAACCGGAAGCCGCTGAGACGACAAAGAGAGTTGCCGGTAGTTTCAAGCGAAACCCTAACCTATCTCTCCGAGATGCCGCAAATAAGCTGGGTGTATCGTCTACAACCGTGCATCGAGCCAAAAACGAGCCGGACTATCGACTTACAAGAAGGTAGTGACTCCAAATCGCGATGATAAACAAAATACGACGGCCAAAGCGCGATCCCGGAGGCTGTACACGACGATGCTGACGAAGTTTGACTGCGCGGTAATGGACGACGAAACCTACGTCAAAGCCGTTTACAAGCAGCTTCCGGGACAAGAGTTTTATGAGGAAAGGAAGGGGAAAGGTAGCAGATATTTTCAAGCACACGAAACTGTCAAAGTTCGCAAAGAAATATCTGGTTTGGCAAGCCATCTGTACCTGTGGCTTGAAAAGCAGCATTTTCATAGCTTCCGGGACTGTCAACCAAGAAATTTACGTGAAAGAGTGTTTGAATAAACGTCTGCTGCCTTTCCTGAAGAAACACGGTTGTTCCGTACTGTTTTGGCCGGATTTGGCATCTTGCCATTACGGTAAAAAGGCCATGGAGTGGTACGCCACCAACAACGTGCAGGTGGTTCCCAAGGACAAGAACCCTCCCAACACGCCAGAGCTCCGCCCAATTGAGAAATACTGGGCTATTGTCAAGCGGAACCTAAAGAAGACCAAAAAAACTGCTAAGGACGAGCAGCAGTTCAAGGCAAACTGGCTTTCTGCGGCGAAGAAGGTGGACAAGGTGGTTGTACAAAATCTGATGGCAGGGGTCAAGCGTAAGGCCCGGCAATTCGGATTTGGAAAAGCGGAAGCCCAACTGAATATTTTTCCTGAATTTTATACTAATTGAACTTGAAAAAGAAATTTAATTTGATTTTTTATATAAACGATTTCACCGATTTACACACGTTTTCCCTTGACCAAATTTTGACCGTATCACCCTTTACTACTACTAATCAACTGGACAACCTCACGCACACATTGAATTTTTCTAAGCGAATTGATGTGTTGCGTTTTTGCCAACGAGCAATGTTGCATTTTATCTCTTTAAGATCATCATCATTAAAATCATGCAAAATTGCATTACAATCTTGCTTTTTTATTTTGGGTGTAGTAACAGGTATTCCACTAAAATTCTCACACTTTTCAAGAATTTTTCGTGGTTGCGCTTTTATTTATTTAAATTTTGAGTCGATATAGCACTTCTATCAAGAATTCACGCAACCATTTTTTTCCTTTTCTATTTGTAGAAACATATCCGTTGCTCTTACGTGATGTTTCCGTACAGTGCAAGGATGTTCTTCCTATGTCAACAAATGATTCGTTCTTTTGCCAGTTTGGTGTGTGGTGGCATTGAATATGACGCTTCGCAAAGGGTTCAAAGCAGTTTCGTTGCAGAAAAGAACGAATAGACTAGTGAATCCTATCTTAATTAAACTTTCTGTGTAGCAAACAGAATAACCGATTCAAAACAATATTTTGTAGAATCAGAGCTCCTTGCCAGTTCTCATTACGTTGGGTATCAAAACCACCGAAAATCTTATTTTGACCTCATGCGATTTGAATTCTTCTTCACAAATTCAACTTATATGATAAATTTTAGGAAAAGTTACGTTTATGTTTAAGTTGCACTAATTGAAACTAAACGAGGGCACACAAATTAGCCTCTGCAGAAGGACTGATCTGCCTAAGTAGCTAAATGCGCCGTACCTGATCAGAGTGCCATACCCTGCTCGTCTACTACTTCGAAGATTCGTCAAGCTGGAAAATTTGATTACGGAAATCTACCGAAAATCCAGACGAAGGATACCAGCTTCGAGACGAGCTGCATCTGCCAGTGTTGGATCAAAGCAACACAGCCTCAAATGTTGGAGCAACCGAGCTGCATAGTAACCTAGCAACCAACTGGGCGGTTGCTTATTTATTTAACCCAATCAACAAGTGAAAAATTTCTCCAGTATCATTTCAGTTTGATCAAGCGACACGTACGGACGTGTTTTTCGCTCCCTCGCAGTAAAAGTTTTTTCTCCCGTTTTTCCTCTCACCCGCTTTCTCGCGATTGCGTGTTCGGTTCGCGAATTATCACCTGCGCTTGCTAATCTTTTGGTGGTGGCAAGACAAAAGCAAGCGCTGCAAAGTTCACCAAGTTTTTTCGCTCGACCTGTTGCCGTGGCAATGGGCCGAAAAAACCAACACGTGGTGACATCCACGCCAGTGGCATCAGCTCCTGATGCCATACCGAAACCGAGCAGATCCAAGCGGCTGCGCCAAGACGACGCCGATCCAGCGGACCCAAACGCTCGACTATTAGCGAGCAACAAATTTTCCATGCTCCCGGTACAGGAGGTGCCAAAGAAGGTAAAAGTCCCCCCGCTCTTCACCACATCAAAGGACGTCGCTGCTCTCAGGGCTGAGCTTGCAGCAATCAAAATTCAACCGCTTTTCAAGCTGTGCAGTACCGGCACAAAGATCATGTGCTCGACGGAGGCTGACTACCGTGCTGTTGGTGCTCACCTGGTCATCAAGAAACATGAGTTTTACACTCACGACGCACCAGAAAACAAGCCGCTGAAGGTGATTCTGCGTGGCCTTCCGGAATGCACCCCGGAGGCAATCATTGCTGAGCTGCAAGCGGCGGCTCTGAAACCAGTAAAAGTGTTCCCGATCAGACGTCAACAACAGGGAAATCATCGAGACCAACTCTATCTGGTCCATCTGGAGAAGGGTTCCGTAACGATGGCGGACCTGTTGAAAATACGGGCACTTTTCAACGTGATTGTCGAGTGGGACCGGTATCGCCCGAGAAAGCACGACGTGACGCAGTGTGGCAACTGCCTTGTGCTTGGCCACGGAACTCGAAATTGCCACATGAAACCACGTTGCGGCAAGTGTGCCGGAGCACACACTACCATGGATTGTGCCCCAATGGATGAAGGAACACCACCAAAGTGCGCCAACTGCGGCGCTAATCACGAAGGTAACAACCGAACTTGTCCCAAGTGTGCAGAGTTTCTGGCGATCCGCAAACAGGCGTCCACTAAGTCCCGGCCTGGGCAACGACGTCCGCCACCTCGACTGGATGAAGAAAATTTCCCGACGCTCCGGCACCAGGTGCCAAACCTACCGCCGATCCCATTAAATCACCGCCAAGCAAACCGCCCGTCAGCTTCCGTTCATCATCGTTTCGCCGCATCCGCCGCCGCCCCCAACTCGACTCCTCCTCCAGGCTGGGGCAATCCGAATCACAATACCTCCACGCAATCACCCGTCGATGAACAGCTCTACAACTCGGAGCAAATGATGGAGTTCGTGCAAGAGCTCTATCGCCAACTACGTTCCTGCCGCTCCAAGGAGGAACAGCTCAAAGCCGCCACATCCGTGACGATGACGTTCATTACTAAGTATGGACCGTAAACACACCATAAACATCCTAAATTGGAATACTTGTTCCATCCGGAACAAAACAGTAGAGCTCGGTGACTTCCTTAACAGGAAGGCCATCGACATCGCCATCGTCACCGAGACACACCTCAAACCGGAAATCAGCATATTCATCCCTGGATACCGGACCTCTAGTGGAGGAGGAGTTGCGATTGCCCTGCGCTACAACATCAACTGCCATCTACTTCCGAGCTTCCAGCTGCAGTCTACCGAAGCCATCTGGAGTCGAAGTCGAAACTGCCGTCGGCCCTATCACCATCATCGCGACCTATTGTCCCAAGCAAGCTAGTACCAACAACGGAACAACAACGGCCCTACGTAACGACATCTGTGCAGCTAACTCGGAGGCAGGGGCAGTTCATCATCGCCGGCGACATGAATGCGAAACACGAAGCCTGGGGAACACCCGGCGGAATCGGAACGGAATAATTCTGCAGGAAGACCTAGAAGAGGGACATTACACCGTCCTGGGCCCGGATACTCCCACCCGGTTGAGCAGATCCGGGTCCATTCGACAATCGACATCTTCCTCACCAACATGGGGAACAACATCGCCCAGCCGATCGTACACCAGGAGCTCAGCTCAGACCACTATCCGGTGGTGGCCGAAGTTGGGTCCTCGGTCAACCGGCATCGAATCACCAGACGGAACTATCATCGTGCCAGATGGGAGAGATTCAGGCAACACGTTGACGACAACATCGATTTCGACATGCACCTTGATTCCGTTGATGACATCGAGCGGCAGCTGCAGAGCATCGAGCAAGCGATCTCCCAGGCCCGGGAGCAACACGTACCGGTGATTGATCAGGTGAGTGACTCTGTACCCATTGATAGACCCACTAAAGAACTTGATTCAATTGCGCAACGCCATTCTGAAGGCAATACCAGTGAACTGGTTTGCCAACGCTTAAACGATCACTGTAATCGGTGTGACCAAAATTATTAAGGCCAGAATGGTGAACCTTAAAAATAACAATTTTGCCGACAAGATCCGCTCTCTCCCAGATTGTGCTAAGCCGTTCTGGAAGTTGACAAAAATTTTAAAAACTAAGCCAAGGCCCATTCCACCGTTGATCCCATTAGACAGCAATGGCTCAAAGGATCGGTTGATAACTCCTGCAGAGAAGGCTGCTGAGATAAGTCAACACTTCATAACAACACCCATAATCTCGGACAAAACATCGTCAGTCCACATGAAGCTGCCGTTAGCGCGCTTATTACTAACATCCATCTAAGCCCAAACGACTTCACAGAGGAGTTGGAGATCTCAGCTGACGAATTGTTGACTTATATCAAATCCTCAAAGAACATGAAGGCTCCAGGTTTCGATAACATCCTGAACTTGGAGCTCAAGCAACTGACCCCCAGTTCTATAACCATCTGGCGATGGTTTTCAATCATTGCCTCCGACTTGGCTACTTCCCCTCGTGTTGGAAGTCAGCCAAAGTCATACCCATCCAGAAACCTGGGAAAGATCCTTCATGTTCCAGAAGCTACAGACCAATCAGCCTTCTCTCAGGTCTATCTAAACTGTTTGAGAAAGCGATCTACCGTCGGCTTCTAACATCTGCTGACGAGCTCAATATCCTGTTGGATGAGCAGTTCGGTTTCCGGCATGGTCGCTCAACAGTCCATCAACTTAATCGAGTCATGAACATCCTCAGGCGGAACAAGTCTGTTTCGAAAACATCCGCTATGGCCCTTCTCGATATCGAGAAGGCCTTCGATAATGTGTGGCATGATGGCTTGGTGTACAAGCTCAGGCGATACAATCTTCCAATCATCCTGGTGAAGATAATTAAAAATTATCTCTCTGACAGGACATTCCGGTGTTTCGTTGCATGGTGCAGTTTCCGGTAGTCAGGAGATCTCCGCCGGTGTTCCGCAGGAAGTATACTAGGTCCACTTCTGTTCCAATCTATTCACCTCGGATATACCCCGCTCCCTGAAAATGGATCTCTATCGTTGTTCGCCGATGATACCGCAGTCGTCCACAATGGTAGGGTAATAAGAGCGCTTGCCGCGAAACCGCAGCGAAGCCTGAATGTTCTGTCAGAATACTTCACTGAATGGAAGATTTGTATCAACGCAGCGAAAACCCAGGTCATCCTGTTCCACACTCTAATTCTCCCAGACTTGTCCCGCCTCGAGAATTGTAAAATAAGCCTGAACAACACAACGGTGGAATGGACCAAATCAGCTGTCTATCTTGGTGTCACTCTAGACAGCAATGCTTATTTTCAGGGATCAGATTGACAAAACTGTCACAAATGTAATACTCTGTTGAAACTACTGCACCCATTGATCAACAGAAGGTCTACATTATCCTTAAAAATAAGCTTGCTGTCTACAAGCAAATTATACTTCCGGTCATCGAGTATGCAATGCCAATCTGGGAGAGTTGTGCAAAAACACATCTCCTGAAACTTCAGAGTACAAAACAAGTTCCTCAGGATGATAATGAACACCCTCCGAGGACAAGAACATCTGAGGTCCACCGTCTGGCCGAGATAAAATGCTCGACGATCGCTTTAGTGAGTCTATCAATCGGTACAGGGCACGCTGCTCAACATCGGATCACCAGATCATTCGAATCTGGTTCCCCACCCCTAGGATTTTCAAATTGTAGTTTTAGTTGTGATTAGGTAGGTTATCAAATTTTTAAACTTACAATGCCCTCAAGGGCTGAACATTTCATGTAAAACATCAACATTTTAAACACATCAAACACAAACAATTAAACAAAGCTGAAGAGCCCAATGGGCTGAAACACTTAAGATGTTTAATTAGTATATAAGACAATCAATGAAAATAAAGATCAATTTTACTACTAATAGTGAAAAATGTCTTATTCTTTACTATGCATCTGAAGTGAATACACGCTAACTAGTTATCACTTGAGTTCTTGTTCCCTTACTTCAATATTGTGTTACCGCGGTTGTGATACTTATCAGTTGGCGACGAGTACTTCTCGACGCTACGATTTTCAAGCGATCCAGATCACGAATCCATCCGGAAGAATGCCTGAACCCACCCCGACGAAGGAAGCAGCGGAAGAGCTAACGGAGGAAACGAACTGCAAGCAGCAACATTTCTGCAAATCACGCAACTTCTTACGTGGTTTACTGTTCCCGCACTCGCTGAACACTGGAATCTTACGAAGCGCTACTCTGACCAACATCAGTGAATTCTCCTTCGATCCGGACAACGGGATAACATTCGAGAAGTTGTTTTCCCGGTACACTGAGCTATTCGAGAGTTATGCCAGAGCTCTGTGGTGAACAGAGCTGTGGAAGAATTCGAGTTCCAGAATTGCAACATCGACCAGTTCAAGTGCTTAGTGTTCGTCTGCGGACTCAAAGCTCCTCGATATGCCGACTTCCCGAGCCCGACTCCTATCACGCATCGAAGGCAAAACGGCGGGAGACATCCGGTGGGCTTCGGACGCTCATCGACGTGTTTCAACGCCTCGTAAACCTGAAAGCGGACACATCGATGATCGAGATGATGAGAGACTCTAGAAGAAGTACTGCAAGTTTTTCTCCAAATATATCGCACCACTCCTTCAAGCGACTTAAAGGGTGATACGGTCAAAATTTGGTCAAGGGAATACGCGTGTAAATCGGTGAAATCGTTTATTTAAAAAATCAAATTAAATTTCTTTTTCAAGTTCGAGCAGTATAAAATTCAGGAAAAAGATCTCATGTTGGGCTTCCGCTTTTCCAAAATCCGAATTGCCGGGCCTTACGGCTAGCCCCTGCCATCGAGATTTTGTACAGCCGCCTTGTCCACCTCTTCGCCGCAGAAAGCCAGTTTGCCTAGAACTGCTGCTCGTCCTGCTAGCATGTATTTTTGGTCTTCTTTAGGTTCCGCTTGACAATGGCCCGACATTTCTCAATTGGGCGGAGCTCTGGCGTGTTGGGAGGGTTCTCGTCCTTTGGAGTGCCACCTGCACGTTGTTGGCGGCGTACCACCTCACGTGGCTCATGTTACCGTAATGCCAAGATGCCAGATCCGGGCCAAAACAGTACGGAGACAACCGTGTTTCTTCAGGAAAGGCAGACAGACGTTTGTTCAAACACTCTTTCACGTAAATTTCTTTGGTTGACAGTCCGGCAGCTATGAAAATGCTGTACTGAAGCCACGAGGTACAGATGGCTTGCCAAACCAGATATTTCTTTGCGAACTTTGGACAGTTTCGTGTGCTTGAAGTATCTGCTACCATTCCCTTCTTGCCGTATAAAACTCCTGTCCCGGAAGCTGCTTGTAGTCGGCTTTGACGTAGGTTTCGTCGTCCATTACCACGCAGTCAAACTTCGTCAGGCATCGTCGTACAGCCTCCGGGATCGCGCTGGCCGTCGTATTTGTTTATCATCGCGATTTGAGTCACTACCTTCGAAGTCGATAGTCCGGCTCGTTTTTTGGCTCTATGCACGGTTGTAGAGCGATACACCTAGCTTATTTGCGGCATCTCGGAGAGATAGGTTAGGGTTTCGCTTGAAACTACCGGCAACTCTTTTGTCGTCTCAGCGGCTCCGGTTTTCGATTTCCCCGATCCAGACTTCCTGGCTGTCGACAAACGTTCCCCAAACACTTTAATTACATTTGTAACGGTTGATTTGGCAACTTTTAGCGATTTTGCCAACTTTGCGTGCGAGTAGCTCGGATTTTCGCGATGCGCGAGCAAAATTTTGATACGCTGCTCTTCTTGCTTGGACGGCATTTTGACAACTGAAGAGTGAATTCCAGAATCAAAATAAGAGCAGCATTCTACACACACACACCTTCAAAATGAGGGGTGTTCAGGTTTTTTAAATGCAAAATTGAAAGAAATACGTCAAGTTGATATTGACCAAATTTTGACCGTATCGCCCTTTAGGTGGAAAATCTCCTGCCGAAATGATGTTCCAGAGGCCACTACGAACTGTTTTCTCACTGCTGAAACCGCCAACAGAAGCTCCATCAACATCCTCCGACGAAGCAGAGAAGCAAAATGCAGCTTACAATAAGAAGCATGGTGCACTCAAACGGCAGTTTGCAGTAGGTGAAACAATATACGCACAAGTACATCGAAACAACACGTGGAACTGGGAGAATTCTACCATCGTAGAGCGAATCGGAAAGGTTAACTATAATGTGTACCTAGAAGACCGTCAACGGCCTCATCCGTCCCCATGCGAATCAATTGAAGCAACGTGTTCCTGACAATAGTTCACATCAAGATCCATCATCTCTATCTGTATTCTTCTATGGATTTGGACTCTCAAGTTCAGAACTTCCATGGTGCCATGTGAACGCTGATGACGACGAACCCGAGATTCCTGCTCTTTCTATTCCGAAGCATCCGAAGAAGAAGTACCAGCCCAGCCCCAGCGATGCAACACTTGTCCGGAACTTGATGAAGAGCATTCGATCCAAAGTTCGAAAATTCGTGAAGGAATAACTTAAATTTCATCGGGTCTTCATTATGTTCAAGTTTAACCTCGTACAATAAAGGATCAATTTTTTGTATGAATAATATATCGGTTTTCAACATAATTTGAAAGAAAGTTTGTGGATAGCTTATTTTCGATACACTCCTTACTACGCATAGGATTTTCCACAATGCTTGAACCGACATTTTTTTCCGCTTTCAACCATGACTTCAGCATTTCCTGTTCTGTAGTGACAACTTAAGGATGTTTACGAAGTTCATGCTTCGATATTGCCCAATATTTTTCAATTGTCCGCAACTCTGGACAGTTTGGGGGATTAAGATCCTTCGGCACGAAATTGACACCATTCGTCTTGTACCACTCCAGAACATCATTGGAGTAGTGACAAGAGGCTAGGTCCGGCCAAGAAATTGTTCATCCCCTTTCCAGAACATTTTATGAATGAGAACATAATTTACAGCAAGATTGTCATGCCTCCAAATCAGCCAAGGAATTTTAAAAGCACCACGAAATCTTTATATTGGAGTGGCCGTCTTGCAGCCCGGATGTAAATCCAATTGAAAACGATTGGAGGTTAATTTCTCATAATGTCTGCAATCATAGAAGGAGTTATGAAACGGCTGGCCAATTGAAACGGGCCATTCGAAATGAATGGTCTTGGATGGATCCGAATATATTGACTTCAACTTCAACTTCAACAACTTCTAAACTTCTATGTCTCGACCATTGGAAGAAGAAATCAGGAGACCGTCCTAAGACCTTACAGGAGATTTACTGAATGTGTTTGGATGCATATCGTCACTTTTCATAGGTTATAAAGCTAATGTTACGACTGTAGATCCGAACTTCTGAACTCAAGGGTAGTTTTGGTGACCGCGAACACCACAAGATTATATCTGTTAACTTAACAGAAGATAGTTACTGTGTTTGGTCCAGAAAGCTAGAGTTACAGCTGTAGATTTTCTATTTTGAATTCCAGGATAGTTTGGATAACCTAGAAGGTTGTCTCATAATGTCTGTTGGTCTTCCAAGATATTCAATAATTATGTTTCAATACACAGCGTTGCTTTGCATATTCCGGAACGTTTTGTTGCAACTTTAGGTCATATATACTGATCTCAAGGATAGTTTGGATGTCCCAGAACATGTCATATTGCTCTATAATGTTCGTTGACCTTGACGAATATTAATTGATTATATTTGAATATTTATGGTTACTTTGTCACTAAAGTTCTGAACGCCAGGACAGTTTGGATGACCTAGAGGATCAGAAAGTTATGAAATATTGACTGCTGACCTTCCAAAAGATTTCAAAGAATATATTGGGATACATCACCTTATATATCCCAAAAGACTACTGCTCACAACTGTAGATCTTATTTTTTGAACTTAAGGACAGTTTGGATGACCTAGAATATCAGAATAGAAAAGAAAATTGTCACATTATGTCTGTTGACCTTCTACACTATTCAATGAATATTGTTGAATACATATTGGTATTTTGCATACTCCAAAAACCTGCTATTACAACTGTAGATCTTATGTTTTGAACTCATCGGCAGTTTGGATGACCCCGATCATCCCAGTTTATCTCGTAATGTTTATTAATGCTCTTAAATATTTACTGAATAGATTGAATACTTAACGTTACTTTGTAAAGCCAAAAAGCTATAGTTGCTTCTGTAGATCTTAAGTTCTGAACTCAAGGACAGTTTTGGTGACTTAGATTATCAAAAATCACGATCAAAAATTCAAATAATGACTATTAGCCTTCCAAAAGGTTCATGCTATATATTTAAATATATATGATAATCTTAAATAGGCCTTAAATCTACGGTTACAACTGTAGATCTGAAGTTCTGAACTCAAATGCATTTTGGATAAACTAGAACAATCAAGAAAGATACAAAAATGGTTTACGATTATCACCAAAAAATTAATGATACGTATGCATATGTATCACGCTTTATGCTATTAAGAAGGCATTGAGTTTTTCTTAGTGAACTTCTTCATATTCAGAATGCTCTTTGTCGCTAATTATCATGATGATGATGAAATACTATCATCTATTGAAGCAAGGCAACTTTTCATAGCAGTAAAATAATCGGAAAAACGATTTGATCTGGATGCTATTGTTGTTTGTTATCATCGAGCTCCTGTATAAAGGGCCAAAAACGTTTGGGCGGGCCAATAAGCAGAGACACTTACGCGAAACCCGCCAATGTAGGCAAGAGAATCTCCTTCTAAAAGCAAGTTCACAGAATAATTCCTATAGATGGGATCGAAGAGTCTGCCCTCGTTCCGCAAAATGTTAACAATAGGGAGGAGGCAGTCCCATGCTCCCTTTCCAAATCGTTTTACTGGGGTGCCCTGATGGTCCCTCTCTTTCCCCGTTACATATTTGGTCGTGGATATTCAGTATACTTTGTGGATGTTCTAGGTCGTCAATGAGGCCTGAAACTCATATATTTTTATATATCTCAGATAGAAGAATTGATGAAAACAATAAGCTTAAGACAGTGTACACTTTTATTGAGTCTGCGATTTTATACAGCCATTTTTCTTTTGGGTTTATATTGCCCCTTAGGTCTGAAGGGGTTAATATACTTTTTAAGACATAGCTTAACATTCATAAATATTTCAAAAGTATGTGGCTGTTAATCAAGGTTGTTCTCTATTGATGTTGATGCATAGAAATATTTCCGAACGATTGATACAAACGTTTTGAAGTATTTTTGATAAATAACTGAGATATTAACGCTCAAACCCGTGGCGTTCGTAATGTGATTTTGTTTAAGTTGTACCCCAGTTTAGAGAACAAAGACGTAGTACTACGTCAAAAAAAATCATTCTTATAATCAAAGATCACCATATTAATCCGTTTTTATCCAAACTTTCAAATACAGTCACACAACTTGTCTAAACTGCTTGGAACTGGCCGCAAAACCTAAGGCGACATTTTACTCTTTCTGTTTTCTATCCTCCACGTTCGTTTAAACTGTACCTCGAAACTGTTGATGGCGTGCGGGTCTCAACATTTCACAACAGGTGAAAAAATGTACATATCTACTGGTCCCAGCCATTAAAAGAGAAATGAAGCATCACTTAACCTTCTTAGACTAGATGCTTCCACCGACTATTTTTTTAAGAATGTTTTGTTCTGTACAATAAATAGAGCATTCTGATTAAATTTTCTATTTATTTCCCTTTTTCTTTGATACCTACTGATGGTTTCCTGTGTTTTTCACAAATAGATACCAAATCCTTCCTATCTCCAACGGTTGTATGGACGTGGCCTGGTGAGCTAGCGAAGAGTATCTTCGTGAAGATTATTGCGTGAAGAAATGTATGAGTAGTTGGTTTCGTTTTACGGTGACATGAAATGCCTTCAACGACCTATACCTCATCGTAGCTACATCCACCAGGTTTGCAAAAGTCAATACTAATGTTAACCGAACCGATTCAAACTACGGGATCTACAAGGGGCGTAAGGACGAAACTAAAATCCCTTGATCTGCTACAGTAAAGAAGTTTCACATTTGCATTAACAGCTCCAATTCATTAAATGTACGTACCTGGAATGAGACAGATAAGAAAACCTGAAATTAGTACTAATTTGATGTTAAAAGTAAGCATAACATAATAATAATTTCATGCAAACAGAGTCATGTAATGTTATGCCAATCTTCAATTAATCGCCAATCTAATCCATTCCATTAGCATCGCTCTTTATTTTCCAAGCCTCACAGCCTATTTATCGGTCAACGACTCTCGTTCGGACGAAGTCGATCTTAAAAACCATGCGAGGGCGTATCGGTCGGAACGCATCAGTGCGACTCTTTCGGAAAATTTTGTGGCCAGAACGCACAATGAGAGATCCAACGCGCGGCAGCCCGATGAACCCGTGAATAATAATAAACAAGCCAAACCCCTTCCGAAAAGCTGCGCCGCACGCAAATTCCCCTGCCCCTCCTCCGCCTCCGCCGAAGACGAGCGAGCGGCACGCCTTCGTCGCATCGGAGTAACTATCTATCGGAGAACCTGTTTCATAACTTACATTGTTTTCGATTTGGCATGAATTATAAGAGCACTGATTGAGAATGAGACTACCGGTTGAAAAAGAGTCGCTAGCTAGGAGCAAAAAAGTGCTCTAAAAGTAAAATCAACCGAAGGGAGCAGGAGTAAAAAAAAACAAAATATGATCATGGTTAGGGCAGCTCGTCGAAAGCTCGGTAGCCGTCCGGGTGCGGCGTAGCTTGAAGTAGCGAAAACAAAAAAAAGGAAAAACAAAACGGAGCATAATAAAAACACAATGCTGTAAGAAGCTCGAAATTCTTGATCGACCGGTCAAAGTGGATCGTGATAAATGATTTGCCTTGGCCGAAAGTATTGGATCAAGCGGGCGCCTCTCCACGGTAGCCATCCGGATCGCTTTTGGGTGGATTGCTCGGCACTCGCTGCTCTCCATTAATCTGCGTCTTATCGCTTTTTCCCCGTAACAACAATATATGAAAATGTTTATTGTGTCGGTAGATTAGCCTTCTTTCTCGTCGCCCCTTTGCCATCCCCGCCCGAAGATTGGGACTCTTTTTTTGCGATTGTTTTTTTAAGCTTCATTGGGAACTACGGGAAGTTTTAGCTGTTCGACGAGAGAGGAGGATTCGACAGTTTTTGGGTGACTTTCGAGCGAACGGTAACGGATGCGGATGAAGGTGTGACTACGCTTGGTCACAGCTGTTCCGGTCGTCCAGCAGAACTATCTAAATGGAGAGAAGGTCCATTAGCAATCGGTGGAAAAGACTCAACATGATCGCGACATCTGGTCCATTACCGCTACTGCCGCTGCGCTGTGCTGCTTCCAATAACCGGGCGCGTCTGCATCTCACTCGATCACCAGTTTACGCGTCAATATGGAAACAATAAAAACCCTTTCTTCTTCCAATCACGTCCACCGCCGATCCGTCCCCGCGAGACCCAATAAACCTCAGATATGCTAGATAGCACCCCATCATCATCATCAGCCACCATTGCTGCTACAATGTTATTTATGCTTCTCTAAAAGGTTCCATTTATCCCACACACATGTTGATCTTCCATCATCGTTTAGCCCGCGCCTGCTGCGATCTCGAAGCTAATAGACAAAAGGCATCCAACATAAGTAGATCACAAACACTCTACTGGCGGCGGCACTTGTGCTCGCATATGTGCCAAATCAAGAGGGGGAGGGGTGGGGGAGGAGAGGGGAGTCGTGCAGCCCGTATCTGAGCGCTCACATCAACAGTTGATTACGGGTGAGATCTCTGAGGTTGGGCATAGATCTTCATCGCAAATCACGATCTCGGATGGCTTTTTCGGTTTTGCGGTTTATGCCAAGCATTAGGGTGATGGATGTTTTGGCTTAATGACACGGGGAAGGGAAGAGGAAGTGAATGGATGCATTTTTTCTAAACGTGCTTCTATTGCTGTGATTTAGAGTGGAGCTTTCTGGCTGCCGCCAAGACGTTGACACGCGAGAAGGAGTGTTCCGTACTTGCTCGTGCGGTGTGCAGCTGATTGAGAATATCTTGAAAGTTAATCATGTGTGTAATGTCAACACTTTGTCGTTGCTACTTACACCGATCTTACAGTGCTGGACAAAATAAAGTACGCACTTCTAATGTTTTCAAACTTTCTAGACTTTCTGAATTGTTATAACAGATTGGCAAGAGCCTACCTATATATCAAGGTGACTCTAATATCTCAGGTGGTCTCAATAGTGTAAATGAGAATTTCAGCCATGTTTAAACTAATACTAGTACGATCAATATCAAGTAAAATCAGGTCTGGCATACTGAAGTTGTCTACTTTATACCTATGGAACAATGCCTGTCATGTCGAACTCGCAGTTCCATTTTGTATCAAACGAGTAAAGGAGATGATTAGTTTCACACTGCAAGGCCTGTGTTCTATGACATTGGAATATGAAGCTTCAGACTGCAAGGTTTTTTACCAATATTTTGGGGGAACAGTGCACGTTTTTATGAAAACAAAACGTTTGGCCCATACCGTTTACATTAATATATTGACAAAGATTTTTCAAAAGGGCCTAACTGACAAACATAAACAAAGTTTTTTCAGCGAATTTCTCGAAAACTAGCCTAATCAATCCACTACGGTCATTACGAAGCGGAAGAGTTCCCCTATCCGAGAGAATTGGAGGCTTACATGGGTAGCCTTCATGCCACGAGAAAATGACCGAAGAAGTCATTGTTTGCGTTTGTCAGTTAGGCCCTAAGGGAACGTCCATTAATTATGTTACTCAACAATTACCCTCCTCCCTTGTCACGTTTTTTGTATGGACCTTAAAATTTGTTTGTACGGATCGTCACGTTTTCCCAAACCCACCCTCCCCCCTTACTGCGTGACATAATTAATGGACCTTCCCTAATGAAAAATCTGTGTTGATATAACTGTTCACTCTTAGGCAAAAATGCAATTAACAACTGTCACTATGTGTGTACTAAAATATTGAGTATTCCTTACTCTTTCGCTCCACTTCTAAACCTCATTTGATACCCCACTACTCCGCCAGTTTTCCGTATCAACTGAAGAAAATAGACCACCTGAGATATTACAGTCACCTTGCCTATATTTAACGCGTTCATCTGTCAATAACGTGATGAGCTCCTGAACTTTCGGTAAACAGTGATTGTTTTCGGGAGGCCGCGAATAAAAAACATGTAAAAATCAAGTGGTAGACACGTGGCTTCGTGAGAAGAATGTCTCGATGAACAAAATAGCAAAACGTTTCGGAAAATTCGGAAATTCGGACCCAAAATGGATCGAAAGGAGCCTGTTCATAAACCATGTAGACTCATTTTTGAAAATTTCAGACCCCCTAGTAGACTTTTCTCCATACATTTTTATTAATTTTTGTATGGAGCGTGGGCTTTGGTCAACCTCCCAACAAAAAGTCTACGTGGTTTATGAATAGCCCCTAGTCAACCTCATCCTTGGGAACAGATTGATTTCGATTCGTTATTTGGCAAAGAAGGTTAGTAACTCCGTCGGAATGGTGCAAAGAATCAGAAAGCGGAACCACCTTAAGATAATAAAACAAGCAGAAAAGCAAAACAAGCCAAACAAAGTGCTGAGCAAAAATACGCCTGCCTGTGGTTTGATTTATGACGGAACATATGTAAAAGAGAACTCCAGAACACTTCTAGTGCCAGAATACTTCTAGTGCCAGAATCTTCCAAGTCAACGATTTAATACACTTAAGGTACGCTCAATGCCGAGCTTTACCATACTGAATGTTTGGTGAAAGAGATGCACAAGGACCTTCCTTTGCTTTGGCCTGATTTGGCGTCAGCCCATTACACCAGAAGCACCTTACAATGGATGCAAAAAAATGAGTGGATTCTGTTGAGAAAGATATCAGTCCTCTTAATTTTCAACAGCTTCGACCAATTGAACGCCACTGGGCTATCGTCAAGCGCAACATCAAAAAGAAATATTTAGGGTATGTGTCCCTTGACTCAGCCAATCAATCTCCTCCCGAACAGGAGACAACAACATATGAATACCTAATTTTGATCTTGATAACTGGCCTTGGTATAAATGAGCTCAGATTAAGAGGTCAAATACCTGAGCAAAAACCTAAGAATTGCAAGCCAAATATCTCTTGAAGAACAAAAGTTGTTATTTTGGATACCTGGAAATACCTGAGAGGTACTATTTTGGTATTGTCTTACCTCAATGTGGTATTCGCATAACATTTTGGGAACAAGTTTATGGTATTATCCTCAGGTATTTTACCTCTTAATCTGAGCTCCTTAATACCAAAGCCAGTTACCAACCCGAGCAGGAGAAAATAGGATGTGAATACCTAATTTTCATCGCAAAAATATAATTTCACCGATCGAGCTGAAATTTAGCACAGTTGTTATAGGACCCAAAAGGCTTCCAAAAATCAATAGGAAGCGAATTTTTTTTCTTCCATATGTTCGTGTCCCAGGCTACTGGACAAGCCGGAAGCCAGGAAAGGGTCAAAAGAACAGAACAAAGTTACCTAGTGCGGCGGCGCCTGCGTCTTGCTGGTTGCATCAATGCCAATGGATATCGTGTGAATTCAGCTAAGAACTGATTATATTTTTCAAAACCGAATAATTCCAGCTGGTTTAATAATTTTTGCCTGGTAGGTTGTATATACTTTTAATTGGTATGTCTTGTGCGTCCATTAATCATTTTGATTCTCTCTTCTCCTCTTATGATTTAAAGGCTTCTAGTGCCTGGAATACAGGAACGAAATCTGTGGTAGGCTTTTAAACTTGTTACTGAGTGTATTTTACACTTCCAGTTTTCAAATGGACATTTTGCCAAATCTGATCTGATTTCAAACATGCAACACTGCGTGCCGTTTGGTTGACTCTGGTTTTGCAGTTCAATCTTTGTCATTGCTTTTTCATGACTCACAGCATCACAGTATTTTACTTTGATCGAACGGGTGCAGAACAAGTTTTTACGTTTTGCGCTGAGACAACTGCCATGGAACGACCCCGTCAATCTTCCTCATCGGATTGGAGCCACTGTCAGATAGACGAGTTACGATGCAGCGGATATTCATCTTCGATGTAATTGCGGGAACTATAGACTGCTCTGAACTGCTCAAACAGATTCCGTTCAACATTCCTGCTCGAAGGTTCCGGAATTATCCGTTATTTGCAGTTCCATATCATAGAACAAACTACGGCTACAATAATCCGCTGGATTCATCTCTTCGCTCGTTCAATGTTGTCTGTGATGCATTTAATGTTAATGTGTCAAAAAACGTTTGCAAAAATAGGATTAGTAGTAATATATAGTTTGTAAGTTAGGGGGATAGTACTGAATCAGAACGAGAAAAACTCATTTTTGAAAAATAGATTTCAAAGGGAAGTTTTAACTCGAATCAATCGAAGCTTTTTTACAATTATAAATGAATCCATGTAGAATACAAAAATATATTTTCAATTTTTTTCCAGCAAATGGCGGACAACGTTGAAGAACGTTGAGAAAAGTCATTGCATTTTGCTTGTGACAGCTCTCCTGGTCGCAGCTGCGATCTGAACCAACCTTTATACAAAAAAATACATTAATCAAAAAAAATTGCGTAACTTTTGGCGTAACTTTTTTGAAAAAAAAAAACACATTTTGTCCGCCATTTTATCACAGCTTAACGTATTTAATAAAACAAATACTACAACAATTTTTAATTCATATAGAAGGTAAAAAGATAATATAGAAAACCTATAAGTTTCATCTTAATCGAATAATTAGTTTTCGATTTATCATCGGCATAAACTCCTGTTTATGAAAATGCTGTTTTGAGAAAAACGCGTTGAAAGTTTTAATTATCGGTCTGCGTGCGTAGCAGGCGTCTTCAAAAAACGACGAAACGAAACATTTGGAGTTTGAATTTCGAAAAAAGGGTTTCAGGAGCGTATTCTACGGGAAATTTACTAACTTTTTATGCAAAAAATAAAATATTGAAATTTTTGGCCGTTCTAACTGTATATCCCCCCTTAAATAATTCAGTCTGTGCGTCAATTCGAAGACGGTGATGTAATAAAAATGATAGTGTTGTTTAATTGATTTTACTTCATAGAAGATTTATGCATTGTTTTTTTTGTGTCCATTTGTCTTTGACTACCTTTCAATTGAATCTTCCCAGCTATTCCATGTAGTGTTGATGAGTAACTGCTGTGTAGCATAAGGACTTTTTTCAATTAACCACGCACACTTGTGAGTGGCCCCAACATCATTCTTTCTGTTGGTTTAAATCGGTCCTTAAACTCTATGTTTTAACATATTTTTGTTTTCTGCTAAAAAAATCATCCACACTTGTGAGTGGACCCAACGGCACTACTGTTGGTTTAAATCAGTGCTAAAATTTGAATAACTTTAATGTGCATTTCTGCACAAAAAATAAATTGGGAACATAGTTCAATATCTTATTCGCGGCCGACGTCAGTTGCATGTAGCACACCGTTTACCGAAACGGATCCCGCTGCAAACCCAACCATTATATTCAACATCCCAGTGATTACTCGTGGAAGTGCAATGGTGTTCTCGGCTTCCAATAAAGCGAGTGTCACGTCAACATATGTTTTTGATAACGGATTTCCTCCATGCTGAGTGAACGCCCCACAACAACGTGGCTGCTTCGCGCCGACAGCAGCAGGCTACAGGCCATACTGCAGGTGGCAGTGTTGTTAGGAAAAACAGTTCAATGAGCCGTTCGTTTGGATTGTAATCAGTTTAAGCTCAATAACTTTTTCCACAATTGTCGGATCGCTTTGCGGTTTTGGAAAAAAAGTTTCCTTGAAATATTTCCAAGAGAAAAATTTGGTTAACTTATTTTTAGATGGCAACGGGTCACCTCGCCAGATTATTCTACATAAAAGTAAGTTTTTCCATATAAAATCCTATGTAAAATTAAAACCTCGAACGCAAAAATATAGTTTCACCGATCGAGCTGAAATTTAGCACAGTTGTTATAGGACCCAAAAGGCTTCCAAAAATTAATAGGGAACTGGAATTTGAATTTTGACCCAGGCTAATTGTCCACACTCTTCTTTTCTTTGCACATCATTCATTCATGTACAGTGGCTATATGCAACCTAAAGAAATTTGGACTGCAAATCCTGGAAAGGTGGTGGGTTTTATAAACTCAATTTTGCCTGACTGGGAGACGCGTCTTAGGCAGGTCACTTGACAAATAGTGATCTAGCTTTAAGATGCGAATTAGTATAGTAAACAGGGGTATACCACAAAAGTTCAACTTAGTGGACGCAGTGGTTTTACGCCCCAAAAAAAAAAAAATCCATTCACAAAAACACCTATAGGCGCGCGCTTACATGCAGTTTTCACTACAACCACCGAACGTTTTGAAGGCAGCCATCATTGTCCGGTGAGACTACTATTCGCAACCAGCACATTCTTTTAAATTTCTTAGCGGAATCCATCCGGCACCTAATCGGTTCGCCAGCGGATTCTGCGACGGACAAGCCAATTTTGACCCTTGGCGGAACGGACTTCACGCGAAACCTGAACATCCCCTCTCGAATCGCAAGACCGAACTTTTCTTTCAATTCTTTCAAGGACCAACTGGTCCCATATCGAAAAACCAACGCACTACAGAATGCATTCCTCTCAAGGGAAACCTTGAAATTTCAAAACTTTTAAAAATTAAAGGGACAGAAAAATCTGACACCGAAAATTCAACACATCCACTCTTGCGTAGAAATTGTGCTTATACTTTCTGGGACACTAGAACAGGTATACTCAAAAAAGCAATGTCTTAACTGATAAGACTTCTCAGATATAGCACTATCAAATTGGAAGCTCATATGCAGACTAGCACCATATAATGAGTGAATTCTGGACATATGTGACCACCATACAGATGCGGTTGATCAATAGAACAATTTTGGGGCAGCCCTAAGTTTGCACCTTTAAAAATTGAAATTCATTCCATGAAAATCGTATTCATGACCCATTAAACTCTGGTCAATATCCATAATAAAATGGATGTGATCCATAAAATTTATCAATGTGATCCATAATTTATATAAAATTTAGCAATTAAATGTCAAAAATGTACCGTTATATATCTAGGTATGATCAATAAAATTGTATGGCATATGTAAACATATAGCAAATGTTCCATAAAAGGTTCAATATCATTCCTTAAAGTTGTAAAAGTGATCCTTAGAATCTAACGTTTGATAACTTGAATATATACACATGATCAATAAATTATTGAAAATATTACATAAATTAATCATCAGTGATCCATGATAGGTGTGAAAAATTAACCACAAACTTTTAAATATGGTCCATAGGAAATAAACATGGGGCAGTTAAAATAATATGTAGGATCCATAAATTATGCCAGAATTATTCCAATGTTGGGTTTATATATTTTTAAATTTTGGCTACAGGGAAATGGATCCTTGACTGCGCTACTACTCAGATCTATTAACATATCCGTTTCTTTAGCTATGAGGCTCAAATATTGCTATTAAAGAAGGATCGTTTTTTAGAAGATTTTCAATTTTTCAGAGAGCTGATTTACTATCACAATTTCACGTTCTTTTACAACCGCAACTGCGACACATGTTTCCCAATAAATTTGGTAAAGAGCACTCGTGCATGTAAAGAACTAGGGAAGATGTTCCTATACTAATCTCATCACTTTGCAATTCATCCTACTTGAAATTAAACGATGGACACGTGACAGGATTAGTTAGTAATGTTTGTTGTTGTTATTAAACGTAAGCAAACATTATTAGAAAACGAATGAAATGTGCTTAAATTTATTGTTAAGAACATGATTTGATATCGTTTAAGCATAGGGGAGAGAATATTTCAAAATTTGCATCACTCTAACGGGAAGGTTAGGTTAGATTAACTTCCCAATTTTTATGGAACAAAAAATTGAAAAAAAAGTGACCAAAACTCAAAAATGCAGGCATAATTTATTGATCACACCCATATGTTCAATAGAACAAAGTTGATATGCTACGGATCATTTGTATAGCTTATTTTTCATTGTTTTATGGATCATAGACAATTTATTTATGGAACATTTTCAATAATTTACGAATCATGTGCATGTTTTTTAGTGCACAAAAGTTACATTCTGTGGATCAATTTTGCAAGTTTAAGGAATGATATTGAACCTTTTACGGAACATTTGCTATATGCTTATGGGTAATCCGTACAATTTTATTGATCATACCATAGATATATAATGGTACATTTTTGACATTTTATTGCTAAATTTTATATAAATTATCGATCATATTGATAAATTTTATGATCCATTTTATTATGGATATTGACCAGAGTTTTATGGGTCATGAATGTGGTTTTTGTAAAACGATTTTAATTTTCTAATGTATCGTTTATTAGTTTTTATATGCAAAAGTATATTTGCCCAATTTTGGGGCAGGAAACAATGTGCTAACTGATAAGGCTTTCGAGATAGGGCAATAACAAAGTGAAAAGTTAAAGACATTTACACCGTCTTCAACTCGAAGTTGTACAGACTGAACATGGAACGTAGAGCGAATTGCAATGGACAACTTAACCTAACACTCAGTGTACCAGAATGGATATTCTAGTTCTGCGAAAAGTTCCAATCGAATCCTCACTTCACGGGTGACGCCGCCAGCCACTTGACCACGAAACCCACAAAGTAGAAGGTCTTATCCACACTAGCGCCGTGTAGTGATTGGATACTAAACTTATATGAACTCCTCTAGGAAAGGATATCACTAGGAGAGGTTTACTGAAGATTGTTTCTATCGTGAGGCGCTCCAGGTATCCTAAAATGAAACCTATAACAACTTATCCCAAAATGTTCTTCCAAGCGTGAAGCACCTTTTTTTTTAAATAATCATTTATTTGTACAGGCTAGCGTGAAGCACCTCTAGCGGTAAAATTCTCAATCCAGCCGGAATCGAATGACACGTATTTATTGGTAAGATCTTGGTAGAACTTTGTGACTTGAAAGAACTGAAACAGAACTCATTTCATATTTCGACAATGATTTGTCATTGAGACCTAACTGACAAACGTAAGCAATGGCCTCTTCCGTAGATTTCTCGTAATACAAAATCTACCTATGTTAGCTCCCAATTGTATCTAATAAAAGACTCTTGTTCCTAGGAATGGCTGTGGTAGATTAATTAGCCAAGTTCCCAAGGTAAAGAAACTCAAGGAAGAAACCATTGTTTACGTTTGTTAGTTAGGCCCTGATGTCAGTATGAAGTTTGATGACATACTTGTTTCGCCAAAGTAAGTTTTTTTTGTAATTGTGAATCAATCTAATAATCTAAACCTAATATTGAGTTCAATTCACCAAGGTCAATACTCTTGAAGCGGTTTCCATTCCTCGTGTCATTGATCCGCATGTAAACAGAATTACTGTAAATCGGGGTATGATCGATAATGCGGGTAACTTTGATATCGCATGGGAACTATACAAATAATTTATTATTTGACTGCTCTGCTACGTAGAATTCTTCTATTTAGTAGCTTAAGTAGCGAATAGTACTTTTAGGGCCAAACGCACTACCAAAATTATCCAACTTAGGGCCTGTTCATAAACCATGTAGACTCATTTTTCAACATCTCAACCCCCCCTCCCCCCTTCGTAGATTTTCCTCCATACATTTTTTTAAATTTTTGTATGGAACGTAGACTTTTGCCAACCCCACCCCCCCCTCCCCAAAAAAGTCTACGTGATTTATGAATAACCCTTATTGAAGATACTCCATTTTACAGTTCTTACTTTCAAATTGTTTTTACCCAACGTGATGTTCAAACAAATCAGTGAATTGTACGCGAGCGCAAAGTCTACTAAAGTCTACGAAAAGGAGAGGGAAGAGGTGAACTTTCCAAATTTCTGTGGTTTATAAACTGCCCCCAAGTAACGGGTACCTTTGTTTACGATCCGCGTTAAGCTTAAATTCGACTGTTTATAACATTCA
Organism: Aedes japonicus; assembly: GCA_034211315.2. Taxonomy (NCBI): domain Eukaryota; kingdom Metazoa; phylum Arthropoda; class Insecta; order Diptera; family Culicidae; genus Aedes; species Aedes japonicus. Next base: position 33,163 of record JASCZW010006021.1, on the reverse strand, counting down.
CTTAGCGAAATATTGAAAAGAACACATTGTGATTTTTTGCCGAAAAAAAATCATTATGAATTTCATTAATTTGTCTTGTGAAATACAATAATGCCTTAAAAATAAAAAAATATGAAGAAACCTGGAATCAAATCTAGAACGTCGAGGATACGGGACCAGTGGCCTAACCACTACACAACAAAAACTAGTTAATTTTAACAAGCACGTAAAATTTCCACTCGTTTAATTGCAAGCCAAAGGAGGCGTAAACATCGAAATTTGTTTGCAATTTTCCATCCACCATACAACAATGTTTGCAATCTTTCATACAACAGACTAGATTCAGGCGTTATCTGGCTTAAATTTACATGACATTTCCCATCAATTTGTGTGCATTAGATAACGCAGAAAATTCATTGTTTCATTTTATCTGTGTAGTCTATCTCCATGCTTGTGAGTAGGAAAGGCAAAAAACGTACAGTTATTGGTTGCAGCAGGCAAATAAATAAACAGTAACGAAAACTTAAGGCTGCCCTAAGAACAATTGATAAAGGTGCCAGGCTTAGCACCAAAGTCATGCTTATGTTGGGCACAATTACCGGTGTAGGAATACCCCTTTTAAAAATTAAAGCGCCGAAAAATCGTGAAGGCTTCAGAAGCTCTCAACTAAAGGCAGTGGTAAAGCAACTCAAGCGCAATGCAGAACTCCAACTTTCCTAAACATTCATAAAGTATCAGTCTTACGCCCAAAATAAGTATACCAACAAATTGATTGTAATCAATCGAAAACGACTTATGCTGCCACCGATCACAAATTCGTGCTGCCCAGTGATAATCAACGCACAAAACGCTCGAACTTTTTCCGTCGCCTCACCGCACCTCGCTCCGATTCGATCCAGCGGCCTTTCTGAACCCGGAGGAACCAACTGGCTGTCAAAAAGCAGAAACTTCATCACACACCACTTGCTTCGTATATCTAGAGAGAGAGAGAAAAAAGACACATACGAGAAGCACTACCCGTGTACAGTTGTTGTTGCTGTTGTTGTTGTTGTTGTTGTCGACGTCGTTCACACCATCATATGCCTCCATGGAACGATCATCGAGCGAGAGAGCTAATTTAACAACCTTCCAAATAAGGATGCACATGTTTGAATACGGGGGCTATATTACGTCACCTGGATCCCGTAGGCCGGAATCGGCTCCGTTCTGGGTTAATTTGCGTGGAAAAAGTAACAGATTCTCCGTCGGAAATGGGCTCCCCGGCGCCGGAATTGGATTAAATGAATATCGAAGTTCCAGATGGCACCCTCGCCGCCGCAGCATCAACAGCAGCAGCAGCAGCTTCAGCTTCAGCACAGTGCGACGTGTAAGCGCCGTCGCTTGGTCTGAAACGCAAAGCCAACTGTGTGCGGGGCTTAGGAGGTTCGTTCGGTTCGTTCGGTCATTTCTTCTCACATGTTCTTTTGCTCAAGTCATGCTGAAAGGCCGCGCACAACCGACCGATCGACCGGGACCGGCTTGGCTTGGTTTGATCGTTCGGTCATGCCGGAGCTGGGAGATAGTGAGACTGCGGCTACCACGACATGGTCCACGTAGAGTGTTTGGTTTTTTTTTGTTGTTTTCGGTGCGATCCATTGGAAATGACGTGGAAACGACGGACGATGGTGATGATGTTGATGGCGACGACGACGACGACGACGACGCCGGTAGTCGCGACCTCTTCCCCCTCGACTATCATGACCGATAGCAACAGGTATCGTGCGCCTACGGCCACGGTATCCCCAAGGGTGGAGATTGAGGTGAACTGATTGCAAAAATGCTGCTGGTTTGGTGGGTTCGGGTTTTGTTGTTATCGTTGGCTTCGATAAATAGAGGCTGCCGAATTCCTTTCCAGGAATTTCGAAAACTATTTCGACGGTATTTTTGCATTTGCATTCCAAGTGTTTACTGGCCGACTTTTTCAAAGTTTGAAACAGTATCTGCATGCGAATCAAATTGCAAACGTGCTCGGAACCTCGGAAGTGGATTTCCTTAATCAAATGAATCCGGAAAACACTCAGCTATAGCAATAGGTATTTGTATTATCTTGCATTTACATATTGAGCATTGAGAGCCTTAAACAATTGGGACCAAATTTAAACTGAGAATTCATAGTTTTATTTTCTATTAAAAAAAAAACTGGTTTGAATATTTTTTTCCAAGTCTCTTTTGGCTTATCGAGGAAGCAAATGATGCAATTTTTTTTAACGAAAAATCAATCAAGAAAACAAACAAAATCCTTTTTATTTTCGTTTACTCACAACTCTCTTCTGTTGTTTTAGGCAATACTTGTATCATCAGAAGAAAAGATAGCCTCAGCTTTGAAATCAAAGAGCTTAGCTGCAACGAATTCGACCTGTCTCGGGTGATCCAACTTGTTTTCGTACGGTTTCATAGGCTAGGAGCGCTAGGACGACCCGAATTGAAATGCAACCTTTTCCTTTCGTTGGATACAATCTGTACCAAAGTACGCACTTGAATTCTAACTTCTACGTTCTTAGCTGCTCGGTTCTCGAGAGTATAGTTGATGCATTAGATATGATGTACTATATAAAATTATATGTACTATCACTCATTGAAGCATGGAAACTAAGTCCAACAGCAACGAGCTCTACTCTTCGTTTGACAATCGAAGAGAGACCAGAGTCTCTTCATTTGACTTGATCAGACTTGATTGTCATTATATGAAGGACAAAAAATAAGTTGGATAGATCGATAAGCTCAATCACATGTACGTATCCACGGGATTATGAAGAGTCTCTTGCAAACGAATTCTAGTTGGCGAACAAGAAGATGCCCCCATAAGTGGGACTCAAGCAGCCTAATTTTGATAACTGGCCTTGTTCATTAACCACGAAGATGGCCTGTTCATAAACCACGAAGACTCATTTTTGATAGTCTAAGAACCCCCTCCCCCTCTCCCCTCGTAGACTTTTCTCCATATGTTTTTTTGCAATTTGATCTGGAGCGTAGACGTTGCCCCCCCCTCCTTCCCCGGGGGTTATGAATAGCCCTATATAAAGAGCACAGCATAAAAGGTAGAATACCTTAGCAAAACACCTAACTTTTGCAAGCAAAATATCTCTCGAATAACAAAACTTGTTATCAGGGATACCTACCGGAGCAGGAGACAACAACATCTGAATACCTAATTTTGATCTTGATTACTGGCCTTGGTATTAAAAAGCTCAGATTAAGAGGTAAAATACCTAAACAAAATACCTAAAAATTGCAAGCAAAATATCTCTCGCATACCAAAACGTGTTATTTCGGATACCTGGGAATACCTCAGAGGTACTATTTTGGTACTGTCTTACCTCTATTTGGTATTCGTATAACATTGTATGAACATTTGTATGGTATTATCCTCAGGTATTTTACTTCTTAAATACCAAAGCCAGCTATCAAGTTGTTCGCTCCTGCTCGGAGAGAGATGTGCCCGATCTTGATTCACAAACAGTTAGCAACGAGGAGTTGGCATTTCCACTCTCTTCATCCAATTTGCAGCAATCGGATGCCCTGATGATCTCTTCATTATCCCAAAAATATAAACTTATAAGCAAAAGAATAAAATATACGTACAGGGGATGGACAAAATAATCAATACAGGCACATTTTTGATCAGCTTTGTAGTGCTCAAACCTCATGAAATATTATCCGATGTAATTTCGCCAAGAAGCATTCGACTGGAAAATAAGTGTAGTTTTACAATTAACGATTAACGCCATTAACGATTTTACCACAAAATATGGACGATAAGAATCACTAAGCAAGCAATAATTCGATAGAATATAGGGAAAGGTGGGCTTTATTAGCAGCGAGTTGGTCCGATTGAAGACGGCTTCAATCCACCTAGGGATAGAGCTGTAGAGGGTTTGAATGATGTCCAGAGTGGTATTTTATAGCACTCGTCGATCAACGTTGCATTTTTCACGTCTAAAACCACTGTATTCTTCTATCCGTGATGGGTGTTGGCCAAACTTGGATTTTGCAGATATAATCCTAAATAGGATATAGAGTATTTTTCATATCTCCAGTAACCTAACGTCCGTGCTTCATCGCAATATGTTCTAATGTGATGTGCCCAACTCAATGGGTAAATTGAGCTGAAGGTGAGTTTGAAAGAAGAGGAACTTGGAGTTGAGCACACGTACCCACTGGTTGATGCTAAATATTGGCCAACGTGCTTCAGCACATTTGTTTGAGGATTTGTTGAGCGACACAGGTTTCCAATTCCAAAGTTCGGATGCCGTGTTGCGTCGGTACCCGGACTTTTTGTTCATGAATTTGGACACTTTTCAACTCACAAACTATCATGCAGTTGTGAGCTTGTAAATTTCCCAGACAACCAAAATGCACGTATATTGAGTGTTATATATTGTAAGTATGATATATGAACATATATGTAAGTAAACAAATCGTGTAGAATGCAAAAAATATGGCGTATACGTGCAAAAGTGGAGGCCATATACGTGCAAATTCCATTGTTTTCTTAAACGAGTTGGTTTGCTATCATATGCGATTGAATTTGTAATAACAAATTCGATTTAAAAAGCTTAGCGATGTTTATCCGATTTTGTTTGTAACGCAGTACGATGAATAAATGACACATCGTATATAAGTCGAAAATTTGCACTCTTTACGATTTAACATAAACATAACACGATAAAGAACACAATTAATTACGATGTAGACTTAAAATATAGGAATATACGATACTATTTGAACACTGTTATACGACTTGTGGTTGTCTGGGTTGTCATAGTAGCGTATAGGAGATAAAATTGAGAGAGTTGATTCATCGACTGAGTTCATCAGATGTAGCTCGAATGGCGTCAGCTTAGTGAACATCTGAGGGTTGTAGTCGTTTATTCAATGGACTGCTCTCACTATTCTCATTTAATGCTCATTTCAGCCAATGGTGTTAACATAGTTGTAATCAACCATCGACAGCCCGCAACAATGGCTCTTGATATCTTTTCACAGAGGTGGCTATGCTCTTCGAACATCCGGGGGGCTACAGGGATTCTAGTTGTATCTTTGTTCTTAATTTTGTTTCTTTTCAGGCAACAGATGGTTTATTTCTACCAAATTTTAAAGACAATATCTAATAGCTCTCTTTTTTTCAAAACCTTTTAAGTAGTGGTGCTTCGGTTGGGCCTTTGGAGTTGGATACAGGCGACTCGTGAGGTAGTAAATGCTCTCAAGAGCGTGGAGCAAGACAGGTAATTGTTACCCATTATATTTATAAGTCCTTTTTTAATAGGTTTGCGCAGACCATCAGTTGAATCGGTTGAATCGGTTGTGGCGATACGTTGTTCCGTAATATTTTGTTATCGGGCGTAGCGTTTTGTCTATTGTTTCGGTTGCCTATTGTTCGTTGCGCGAGTGATCGAGTAAGCATGAGAAGTTGTGGTTCGCTATTAAACCACTGTCCCATTTTGAAAGTGACTTCAGCGCCATCCGTACTGTAGGTGTAGACTGGTCCAAGTTGGCTCTGAGGCGTTGAGATGAATTGCATTGTTTTCCTAATGAAATACAACTATCACACTCTGTGAGTGGCCCCAAAAGCATCCTTACTGTTGGTTTAAATCGGTTCAAATCGGAAATCACTCCTAGTTTTCAAATGTTTAACTTGACAGCTTATCGTTAACCAAAACGAACCCTGCTGCTACCCACTCCAGTAATCCAAAATCCCAGTGATTTCTCGTGGAAGTGCAGTGGATTCCGCGGCTTCCAATAAAGCGAGTATCATTTCAACATATTCCTACCCATTCCTTTCTTAACCTGCATTCGGGCGGGACCGGCGCCAGTATTGCTTTAGTTTGGGATCACCAGTTTTTACACATTGAAGATGCATGTTAGTCCCAAGCATCATCTGTTGGTTCTCTGTGTAATAACAGCTGATCTAGCAATACCGGAGTAACAACCTCGGGCGGTCAATCATGCTCATGCTCATGCTCAAAACCACCGTATACTTCTATCCGTTGTTCCGTATACTTCTATCCGCAAATCCAATGGCACGTTCTGCTGCGTTGTTAATGACTGCGTTGACACTACTCCAGCAGTACTAAAAAGGGGCTTCGATCAGCCCTACCTCATCCAGCAACGTTGCTACTAGGCTTTGTGCGTAATCAGTTGACAACTCAGGCAACTTCAGTCGTTCCAGATTGTACAGTGGCGGGCGTCGAGTCCCCTTTTAGCTCAGTCGGCAAAGGCGCTGCTACAAACCAACACCATGCTGGAGGTGGCCGGGTCGATTCCCGGTCTGGTCTAGACATTTTTCGTTAAGGAAAATGTCTCGACTCCCTGGGCATAGGGTATGATTGTACTTGCCACAATGGGGCGTTCTGAGGTGTGGTGTAGTTCGCTTCCACGCGGTGTACCTTGGAAACGTTAAGTTCCCCCTTAACGGATAAAGGAACCTAACGGCTAAACGAACTATAGAAGGTGCGCCACACGGCGCATTGGGGTCAATGCCAGTAAGACCCCAATTACGGAAACTGGCTGATTAACAGAATCACTGCAGTACGTTCCACCTCCACTGACCGGCTAGCCGGGCGGGAATATGCTCAGACGCCCATCCTGACCTACGCCGATCTGCCTCTGAACGCGGTGTCCCCATGACGGCCCACGTCAACCCTATCATAGCCTATGCATGCCTCAAGCTTGCATAGATAACAATGAACCCAACAGAATGGAGCAAGCTCCGAATGTAACGACGCAGCGGTAGGAGGCGAACCCGTTCGCCAAAAAGGGACTAACGAGATCCACATCTGGTAAAAAGGCAGGACTCGGCGGTGCATCCGACACATGCGGAAGCGTAACAACTTCGGATGCAGGGATCTTCGGAAAAACGAGAGGCCATAGATGAGCCCTGGCTCATGTGGGCCGTGAAGAGGAAGCACGACACGCTTCCAAAAATGTTGGCAGTCGCTGAACAGTTGAATGCGATAATCGACTTTACGTCGTCTCGCAACAACTTCAGCAAGGACCTTAAACATAGCTTACTGCAGTTTCGTAGGTTCGTTCAGGCGGCATGTCGTGAGAGGGACGAAGTAGAGGCTAAGCTTCTAGTGCCAGGGTAATGGCAAGGCTAGTTTCAGCTGAAAAGACCAGGGAATCCGTTTGCAAGTACACGCAGACCGAAGCGCAAGATCCCACCTCACCTACCGTGGTGGCAGGGACGTCAAAGCGTGCAAGGCAATCACCGAGAGAAACCGCACCCGGTGGCTCAAAGAAATGGCTGGTGTCTGACAGCCCCAGGGGCTCAGAGACATTTTCGAGCGTGGTATCGTAACTGGCGGGTCCAACTGCACGTCTTGCGACCCCTGGACTAAGGTTCGAATAAATTGAAACAGATCTCAAAAAGAAAAAAAGAATCGACGCCTGGCTTGAACGCGTTACCGCAATGAGGCCCTCATTATTATGACAGACGAGTCTAAGTACTCCGAGGTTCTTAAGGCGATGCGCGGAGACGCTAAGCTCGCGGATCTAGGCGTCGACTTGCGGAGTATTCGCCGCACTCGCACCGGCGAAATGATCCTCGAGTTCAAGAAGGATACCAAGCTGAATGGCCCGGCGTATAAAAAGCTGGCCGAACAGGCACTAGGAGCGGGAGTGGAGGTACGTGCCTTGGCCAGTGACTCTCCAATGCAAAAACTTGGATGAGATCACGGATGCCGGCGAAATCTCCACGGATATCATGACCCAGTGTGGGATAGAAGTTGCCAGGACAGCCATGCGAAAGGGTCCACTTGGGACCCAAGTGGAAACTATTCGACTGCCAGTTGCAGCCGCAGACTCTATCCTAAAAGCGGAAAAACTCAAAGGTCTGTTTGCCCACTGAATTTGCACCAGCCGTCAAAGGCTTGCTTCACGTGCCTCGAGAGCGGGCATATGTTGTGGGAATGCAAAAGCCCCCCCGATTGGAGTGATCTTTGCCGAAGGTGTGGAGGAAATGGCCACAAGGCTCAAGACTGCAAGGAGCCCCCCAAATACATGACGTGCTCTGGGAAACCAGACGACAAGCACGTCACGGGGGTCCCAAGTGCCCGGCCTACAAGGTAAACCAAAAAGTCAAACACAGTGCGGGTAACACAACTAAACCTTAACCACTGTGAGGCGGCCCATCAATTGCTTTGTTGAGCAGTTCGAGAGTCGGGAACAGATATTGCAATAATAACCGACCTATACCGTATCCCTGCCAGTAACGGACACTGGGTTGCGGATACGTCCAAGAAAGCGGCATTATGGATGACGGACAAGTTCCCAGTCCAGGAGGTTGTGTCCACCTCAAACGAGGGCATCGCGGTTGCAAAAGTGAACGGAGTATTCATTTGCAAGTGCTTTGCGCCACCAAGATGGTCGGTAGACCAGTTCTCGCGAATGGTGGATCGAATGACAACGGAGATAACTGGCCGTAGCCTGTTGGTAGTAGCGGGCGACTTTAACGCCTGGGCGTTAGAATGGGGCGGTCGCCTTACCATACCAAGGCGCCAGATTCTGCTGGAGACCCTGGCCAGACTCAACGTAAACCTGGCCAACGTAGGTACTAGTAGTACCTACCATAGAAATGGAGCGGAGTCGATTATCGACGTGACGTTCTGCAGCTATGGGCTGTTGAACAACTGGAGGGTGGAGGATGACTACACCTATAGCGACCACCTGGTGGTTCGCTATAGCATCACCCACAGATCTAGGCAGCGCGCAGAGGGAGGTGCAACCTCTCCGTTCGTCCACAGATGGAGGACGTCGTACTTCAATAAGGAAGTATTTAAAGAGGCGCTAGAGCGGGAACAGAGATTGAGCGATACCCAAGATCCTCGTTGTCTCCGGAGGGTCCACAGGTCGCCTTCTACTTGATCGATCCACCTTGTTCGTTGCGCGCCTCTTCTTCTTGTACCCGTCGGTTCGTTTTCGAGAACCATTTTCAAAGGGCTGTCGTCCGACATTCTTACAACATGCCCAGCTCATCGTAGTCGCCCGATTTTCGCAATGTGTACGATGGGAGGTTCTCCCAGCAACTGGTGCAATTCGTGGCTCATTCGCCTCCTCAACGTTCCGTCTTCCATCTGCACTCCACCGTAGATGGTTCGCAGCACCTTCCGTTCAAAGACTCCAAGGGCGCGTTGGTCCTCCACTAGCCATGTTTCGTGGCCGTAGCGAGCTACCGGTCTAATTAATGTCTTGTAGATGGTCAACTTTGTGGTTCGGCGAACTTTGTACGATCTGAGCGTCCTTCAGAGTCCAAAGTAGGCACGATTGCCAGCCATAATGCGTCTTTCTATTTCTCTGCTAGTGTCGTTATTGGCGATCACCAATGAGCCCAGATACACGAATTCGTCTACTACCTCGATTTCATCACCGTCGATCTGAACTCGTGTTAGGAAGCTAAAATTGTCTACTCGTGAGCCTCTTCCCTTCATGTATTATGTTTTCAACGCATAAATCACAAGCTCAATCCTGTCAGATTCAGCCTTAAGCCTGATGTACGTTTCCGCCATCGTCTCAAAGTTACGTGCTACGATATCGACGTCGTCGGCGAAGCCAAACAGTTTGACAGACTTCCTGATGATCGTGCATTTCGTGTCTATCCTAACTCTTCGAATCACATCCTCCAGTGCAATGTTAAACAACAAACACGACAATCCATCACCTTGCCGTAACTCTCTCCGAGAATCGAATGGACTCGAGAGCGTCCCTGATACTCGGACGACACACATCACTCGATCCATCGTTGCTTTGATCAAGTGCGTCAGTTTTTCCGGAAATCCATATTCGTGCAGGATAATTCTCATGATTGGTTGAAATCTCTGTTTCATGTGTATGAGAGCCCCCTACAGAGACGGGAGGGGTCTAGAATGACCATAGAAAAAATCCTGCTTCTAGAAACCTTCACATGCCAAATTTGGTTTCATTTGCTTGATTAGGTCTCAAGTTATACAGAAATTCGTGTTTCATATGTATGGGAGCCCCTTCCCTTTCATGCGGCGGAGGAGTCTCAAACCATCATAAGAACCTTTTCAAGCCCCAAAAACTACTTCATATATATTTTCATAACAGTAGATATAATTCTCATGTTTGGTTTAAATTTATGTTTCATTTGTATGAGATCCTTTCAGATCCGTTCTGTAGTTTCCGAGTCTATAAGTTTCAAGCAGACAGACGGACAGAAATCTGTTATTTATACAGTGTGTCTCACAATAGGTGTCACCTTTTTCAGGCTTGATTTAGATTAGCTTGGTAATTTTAACAGCGTAATTGATACTACTATTCTGAATGTATACTGTTTACATCTTATCGCTGAAGATATTTATTTTTATAAGCTACCATGGAAGCCATATGGGAGCAAGTTTTAAAATTACATTTGCAAAAGCGTAGACCGGGTCAGATATTCAATAGCCTTAAGCAGTTCGGAGTGAGTAAGTGATTTGATTTTTTTACCTTGCCTGACCTGACCTTGCCGTAATCCACTTGACTGACCCCCCCTTGCCTATCCTGCATGGGGTAGTATGACAAAGGGTTATGTGCCTGATCGGATACTACCGTTCAAATGCCCTCCGCTTGTTTTCAATCTTGTATCTTTCAATTTCAAAGCTGCGTTGCCCATATACGGAACTATCAATACACTTTCTCTTCATGTCTATTCGTTCTAGCAACAGAAATTACTGTCCGCTCCGTTCGCATGGAGATGAAATTATTGCTTGCTAACTTCGCAAAGATCGTTACTTCCGCGCTGAGGAGAATACAAAAAATAACAATCAAAAGTCAAAAAAATACTCGTTGAATATCATAATCATAACTTATTTTGTTATCACTGCGAACAACTTGATAACAAACCCTGTATTGTAAGCAAATTTATTGAAATAGTATCATAAAGGGTGTCTACGATGAAATTGCCACACTATGAAATTGCCATTACTTTTTAATCGTTGGGTAGAATTTAATGAAAAGTAAATGAGTGGTTAGTTCATAGTGCATTATTAACATCCTGCAAGTTTTAAAGTCCTGTGATCAAAACTCGCGGATATGGAGTCGAAAGAACAGCTCGTGCGTGATAAAATCTTGCGCATTCATCCACGAAACAAGGATCTCTCCCATCGTTCCATCGCTAAAACGTTGGGAATCGCGAATTCCACGGTGCCGCGAGTGATTAAGCGGTTCGAGGAACGGTTGACCACCGATCGGAAGCCCAGAAGTGAAGGAAAAAGTAATCCGTACAACACCAAAAATCACAACCGCGTAGTTGGGGCCTTCAACCGAAATCCGAACGCCTCCGTTCTAAGCCGAAGATTTGACCAGAAGGCCAAAACTAAGGCTGGGCTTCGAACGTTCAAGGTACAAAAGGCCCCTAATCGCGACGAGAAGCAGAACAAGTCCGCCAAAACCCGTGCCAGGAAGTTGAATGCTGCATCATGGACGACGAAACATATGTGAAGGCCGACTTCAAACAGATCCCCGGCAACCTGTTTTTCACGGCCAAGGATAAGTTCAGCGTTCCGGAGCATGTCCGCACTCAGAAGATGTCCAAATTTGCGAAGAAATTCCTGGTTTGGCAAGCCATCTGCACGTGCGGGAAGCGGAGTGCACCTTTCGTTACCCAGGACACGATGAACGGACAGGTGTACATAAAAGAGTGCCTCCAGAAGCGGCTGCTTCCTCTCCTGAAGGCCCACAACGTCCCAACAATCTTCTGGCCGGATTTGGCCTCATGCCACTACTCCAGGACGTGCTGAAGTGGTATGCGGACAATAAGGTCAATTTCGTGCCGAAAATGTTCAACCCTCCCAACACTCCGGAGCTCCGCCCATCGAGAAGTACTGGGCGATTATGAAGCCAGCACCTTCTAAACGACCTAAGGTAGTGAAGACAGTCGAGGAACTGAAGAAAGTATGGGTTTACATGCAAAAAACGGTTGATTCACAGGTTGTGCAGAATCTTATGGCCGGGGTTAAGGCCAAGGTGCGGGCATTTGCGTATGGACTGTACATAAAATACGAGTAAAATGGTAAAATGAAGTTTAATAGTTATCAGTTTGATGATGGCAATCGGTTGAAAACTCGAATTTTGCGAATCAATTTTGTGTGTGGCAATTTCATCGTGGACACCCTTTATTATGTTATGAGTTTGAAATCAAATTCTCATGCTAATAACTGAAAAAAAAATTGTTTGATTAAAAGCAAAATTTCTTGTTCGAATATGCTGCAAATATTAATAGTTTCACAATTCAACTTATAACGTTCATAAAAAATAGTGTGTTCAAAATGATAACATATGATAACAAAATTTGCCAATAGTAATAACTAAATTTGATATGCGATAACAGCGGCAATCAAAACGATAACTGGAATAACAGAACTTGTTACTTATATGATATCAGCATGTTATTTCCCTTTGCTAGGGTTACTTTAGATCGATTCGAGAAACAGTTGGTTGATATTTGGGACCAATTTCCTCAAGAATTCGTGCGTGCCAGCTGCGATGGGTTTACAAAGCGGTTGCACAAAGTTATCAAGGATGGTTTATTTCTATAACAGGCATCTTTCAAATGAAAAATAAATGCTATGATTTGGTTGATACGTTTTGCTGTAATCCCATTCTGTTCTAGTGACACGTATTGTGAGACACCCTGTTTATACATAGATAACATTAAAACAATGATAACAATAAGTATTCTGTCACATAATGCTCTTAAAAATTTCTCTAACTTTTAGAGAAACATATTTGAAATAGACTGTCCAAAATACATATGCCTTAAAGGGCGAACACGAAATTATTGCGACACATTCAACAGGGCATAACTTTTTTACCATTGGGTAAAAATCAACCAAATTTGGCACACTTTCTCATTGATGTGTATTGTTTACATGCTGTCAAACTCGAAGTCGTGTTTTCGATTCAACTAAAATGGAGGTGAACCAACGCGAGTCGAGAGAACAAATTCTTTCCAAACACCTGGAATTTCCTGACCTGTCGCACCGACAGTTGGGAAAAATGTTGAACAATCACCATTCAACCGTCTCCAGAGTGTTGAAGCGGTTCCAGGAGCGGTTGACGTTGGACCACGGCAAAGGACCTGGAAGAAAACCGGGACCGGAGAATAAAAGACTGAAGGAAAGGTGAAGCGGATGATTAAAGCAAATCCCAACGTCTCAAGCCGTGATTTGGCTAAAAAGATCGGCATGTCGCAGAGCTACGTTCAGAATGCAAAGAAGAGAGCTGGATTACTACGCTACAAGGTACAGCACTTCCCAAATCGCGATGAGCGGCAACAATCGACGGCTAAAACTCGGGCACGGAAGCTCTACGAGAAGATGCTGACAAAATATGGCTGCTGTGTGATGGACGACGAAACGTCATATAAAAGCCGATTTTAAGCTAATTCCGAGGTTGGAGTTTTCACCGGCAAAGAGCAAGTTCTATGTGGACGACAAATTTAAGAAGAAGAAATGTCGAAGTTCACCTCCAAATATCTCATTTGGCAGGCCATCTGCTCTTGCGGACTGAGGAGTGAGCCTTTCGTGACAAAGGGCACAGTAAATGGCGAGATCTACAAATCTGAGTGCCTCGAGAAGCGCCTCTTGCCGTTCTTGCAGCAGCACTACAAAGCTCCGCCATGTTGGCCAGATTTGGCATCATGCCACTGGTCCATTTTGTTCCAAAGAACATGAATCCGCCAAACTGTCCCGAGCTGGGACTGCCCGGTGGAGCAGTACTGGGCAATGATGAAGCGGGAACTTCAGAAGAGCAAGAAGACAGTCAAAGACGAGAAGGACATGTTAAGAAAATGATAAAAACTGAGAAACCGGTACCGGATGACACTGTAAAGACTTTGATGGAGGGCATCAAGCGAAAATGCGTTCAATTTTACACTCAAGGCTCCATCGATTAACTATTCTTTTGATTTTTGAAGTAAATATATGTATAAAACTACCCTAAAATTTTGGTTTGATTCTAAACATTATAAGAAAATTGGCATGACATTTTCGGTGTGGCAATAATTTCGTGTTCGCCCTTTACTCAAAAGTTATTCTTAAGACACAAAATCTCTAGATCCGTAAAAGACACATATTTCCCCATACTGAAAAAGTGTGAAAAGTTACATTCAAATCGAAGATGATCGTTGCCAAATTTATCAGAAAATTGCTCAGTAGTCAAAGACGAACTTCTAGAGAATATCGTTAAACAAATAATTGTAATTCTAGCGATGAATACCGTACTGATGACATTATTGTTTAGGGATCCACTTTGGTTAAACCCCGTCGAGCTTCTGGGCCACAGCATTCAAGCATTCATATGATGCCCGAGGAAGGAGAAAAACGGGCTTCTGTCCGCCGTCTGCCTTCGCACGATTGATGGAGAAAGTAACCCCAGCTGCCGAGGAGCAGGTCCCACTTACAAGCAATCCATTTTGTTCGCGAGAACCGATGAAGCTTGGATAATCATTCACAGACCCATTATCTTTTCCACAACATAATGAAACCAATAAATTCCCAGTAATGAGATTTTCGCTAAGTGATCATTATGCGATATTAATAACCCATTGTGCAAGGTGAGAGAATAGAATCACGCTCAATTGTGATTTCGCTGCTCGGCTGCAAAATTTGGTATAACCTTCATAAAATCCAAAAATTTCCAATTACCCTGATCAATCGCCGCTCCAGCGCCATCACTCCAAGCCGCGCCACCTCGCCATGCCCGTCGAACGCGACAAGCTAAACGCTTAACGTCTGACTTCATTATGCAATAAATCTATCATCAGGCCAGCCCCTTCCCGCACCGTGCCTCCATCGCCGGTTCATGCTTTAGTAGTTCATTTTCTGCCTCTTCGGGTCCTTCATTACCCTCGGACGCGGTTATTATTTTATGATGTGTCAGAAAGATTTAAAAGAATGCCTCCGCCCCTCGGTGGCCTCTCACCCTGGTTTTGGATGGAACGATCGATCGACCGATCGATCGATCGGCTTCTCGGCGCTTAGCTGATCAATTTATGTACTACAGTGCCCACCAGAATTTCCCATACCGTGGTTTTTGGTATGGGAACTTATCCGAAAACTTTCCGTCCTCCCATTTGCATATGTCAAATAAGCCGATAAAACAAAGCGCTCTACATGCGCGCATACCACGTGAAGTGGATCATGCCGTTGCACTTCACCGCGATCGAGTGCGTTCGGTGGTAGTCATTATCAGTAGTTCATGAAGCAAAGCACCGGGTGGCGTTAAATGGTAGACGCGCGCGTAAGTGTTTGTCTGTGGGCCTTCGAGAGCCCGGCGTTGGCGAGTTGTAATCTTCGGCTCTGGTGGCTCAGGAGGCACGAGCTAATGGTAGACTCGGTCAGCAGCAGCAGCAGCAGCAGCAGCAGAAGTGAAATACTTACAGCAACGATTTTCAGCTTCATTAAGAAATCCGAGAAGAGGAACGAAGGTCGAACGAAGGGAGGTTGTTTGCAATGATCATCGATGGAATGACAGAGCTGGATCAAGGGTCGTGAGAATTGTGCGGGGCATACCTCGATCAATCCGAGGGGTTTCCTCGATTTTTATGAGAATCTTGTTTCTGTTCCATCGTTTGTCGAATTATTGGCGAGTCGGTTACCTGTGTTGCTGAATGTTTAAGCCATATATCGTTTGTCAAGTTCTTACTCAATTTACCCCTTTCTGGTGGTTTCAAAGCTGAAACTCTAATATTCAGCAATACAGCTAAGGAACCCAATAAATTCGAAGAACGGAGCTTGACACTGGATTGGTTTGGAAGTTTCATGTTTTTTTTCAACAGTTATTGCATACATACCTGGAAAGAAAGAGAAGGAAACCATGTTATAAAATAGAAAATATGAATAGCAAAACTTGAATTGAAAAGTAATAGAAAATGCAAATAACATAGAACATAACATGCAACATAAATATCAAAGCATAGGTAAAAGAGTCCTTTCAGAAATAGTTTACTAACAACCACGTAGTCCTTGGGATTACCCTTAGTCCATCCCCCAACCATACTCCCTGGCAATTATAAACATAAACCATGCACTTTCAATGAACAACCCTTTTCCCTGTCTGATTACTCTCGCAGAAGTCTCGCATCTAAACTCTCACTTACCCCGAAGACGGCCATCTCTCAGCGCGACTTCCACTTCGTTCATCACCCGCCGAGGGCGCCTCCATCGGCCAATTCAGCCGTCCATCGCAGTCGGTGTCCGAGATCGTTGATTTGTTTATAATTATGATAAAGTGAGGTGGCTCCAGAGCAACACTCTCCTCCGAAGATCATCCGATGGCACGAGACACAAACTCATCATCGTCTAAATGGTTTCGATGGTATGTCGGTAGGTCCCCCACTCTACATGCAAGTCTACAGCAAACAGTGCTCGGCGGTAAAATGTTTGTTATTTGATAATTAACCACCTTGTTACACATCTGGGTAGGTAAGCGACCGACCGACCGACCGGCCGGCCTCATCAGCAGCCCTGGCAAAGTGTTTTACGATCATCCTAGAGTCCGTCCGTCCGTCCGTTTGCTGCGCGTGCCACCAAAGGGAGGTTCCCTCATTTCCAGCTAATTATTCTCTCATTTGCCTATCGATCGACGACGATGACTCTCACTTCGGAGCTTTTGCTTTTAGCGAATTGGATGATGGACTCCGTCTCCTTCCTCAGGATCCACTGCGCCATACTCTCTCTCACTCGCGGCACGCACGTTGTCCCGACAAGGGTGTGAATGAGTGAAATTAATTGAAAAATTCCTTTCGGTTGGCGGACGCGATGAGGCGGGTTACGTTTTATTTTTTACTTTCTGAAGATTTGGGACTTGGGCTTTTTGAAATGGTTTTTTGGTAACTTTGATTGAGCCCGGTTGTCATCAGGCTTACAATATGAAACTGTGAGTTCGAAGTCCAGTAGAGATATGCTACTTCTACACCGTCTTTGAGAAGCTTAAGATGAGCAGTTTGATCATCCATTTTCTTCGATTCTGATATAGGGACTTTATTCAACAATATATAACAATTCTTTTTTAATTCCTTGATTATCGAGATTTTTAGCCCCGAGCTCCCGTCGTAGTCTCTCAAATGCCTTTTGGGTATTTTGGTAACTTAATTTGTCCGGGGGTGAGATTCAAGCTAGTGACTTCGACGTGAGAGGTATAGATGCTAACCAATACGCTGATTTCCCTCAATTACAACCCTGAGTAGATACTAGAATATTTTACAAATATTGAGTTTTCGAATATTCGAGCTCTGACAGCAAACATGCTTTTGCATTAAAATTATTAAACAATCAATAAAACAATGAAAATCCTTTCATAAAATCGCTTATTTCGACCCGTATGACTCTTGCCAATATGCCAATACAATTACAATATGATAATATCCAATAACAAAAAATTTTTATTGCCGACCATGAATTTTATTGTTCATGTATCAGACAAATCAAAAATACACATTGTTATTACAATAGATCTACTATACATTTAATATGTTAGAATTTTCATCAATTGTGAAACAAAACAATTAATAGTTACCAACTCAAATTTGTTTACAAGAAAGTGATATTTTTTATTGTTAAGATACATAACAACCCCCTTATTCTCTTGTTGATATCTCAATTTACACCAGGTTCTATTGTTGAAACAGTAAGTCCTAATATTATCAGCACGAACAAAACGATCAATTGTTCGTACTATTCATTCTATTTTACGGTTACAATACATTTTATTGTAAATATATAAAACTTTTTTATTCGGGAAATAATCCATAAATGATTAAATAACGTTCCTTAAACATGCAATATTGGTCTTCAGAATATAACCTTCGTGCTATGAAATATATATGGATCATGTGATCCATAACTTATTGGAAATGTTCCATGTCTAAATTTACAATGATCCGTAGAACGATGAATAATGAACTTTGAATTTATGAATATGATTCATAGTACATCAACTTTGTGACGTACAACTTAAAGGTGTGCTCCATTATTTGTGCCTGCATTGCTGAGTTTTGGGCACTATTTTTTTAAATATCAATCCATAAAGATTGTAAAATTGATCCTTAACTGCGTTACTAAAGGGTGTTGCGATAAAAATTTGGTCGACTTAAACTTGACGACGCATTTCCTTTCATCGTGCATTTAAAAGTTTTGCACACCCCTCATTTTTAAGATGTTTGCGTGTAGCATCATGTCTCTATTTTGATTTTGAGATCAGCAGTTTTTAAAATGTCGTCAAAGGAATCAAAATTTTGCACGTGCATGGCGAAAATTCTAACCACTCTCACGCCAAGTAAGCGAAATTGACTGCTCCCAACGTAGCAAAAGTGTTGCCTGCTATTTCGAGCGAAACCCAAACCTTTCCGTCCGAGATGTGGCAAAGAAGCTGGCGCCTTCAACCGTGGATAGAGCTAAAAAACGAGCTTGACAGTCGACTTACAAGAAACTGGTGACTCCAAATCGCGACGCTATACAAAACACGTCGGCCAAAGCACGATAGCGAAAGTTGTACACGACTATGCTGACTTTAAGGGGGGATATACAGTTAGAATGACCAAAAAAATCAATATTTTTTTATTGCATTAAAAGTTAGTAAATTTCCCGTAGAATACGCTCCTGAAACCCTTTTTTCGAAATTCGAACTCCAAATGTTTCGTTTCATCGTTTTTCTACGACGCCTTCTTCGCGCGCAGACCGATAATTAAAACTTTCAACGCGTTTTTCTCAGAACAGCATTTTCAAAGTTTCTGCCGGTGATAACTCGAAAACTAAAAATTCGAATAAGATGAAACTTAAAGGATTTCTTTATTATAGTATAACCTTCCACAGGAATTAAAAATTGTTGTTATATTTTATTATAAAATACGGAAAAATGGGATAAAATGGCGGAAAAAATGTGGATTTTTTCAAAAAAGTTTCGTCAAAAGTGCAGATTATTTATTTTTGACTTTTTTTTTCAGTTCATCTACTAGCTTTAAATGTAATTAATGTTATTTTTTGAGTTAGCAGGTTTCAAATCGAAACTACGACCAGAAGAGCCGGCACAAGCAAAATGCAATGACTTTTTCAACGTACTCTAACGGCCGCCATTTTGTTGAAAAAAAATTGAAAAAAATATTTTTGTATACTACATCGATACACTTGAGTTGATTTGAGTTGAAACAGCTTCGATTGATTTAAGTTGAAACTTCCCCTTGAAATTTTGTTTTCAAAAATGAGTTTTTTTTTCTCGTTATTACTGTATATCCCCCCTTAAACAGCTTCCTGGACAGGAATTTTATACGGCAACCGGACGGAGAAAGGTGGCAGATATTTTCAAGCACATTAAACTGTCAAAGTTCGTGAAGATATATCTGGTTTGGCAGGCAATCTGTACCTGTGGCTTGAAGAGCAACGCTATCATTGCGACCGGAACCGTCAACCAGGAAATTTATCTGAGCGGGTGCCTACAAAAACGTCTACTGCCTTTCCTGAAGCAACACAATTGTTCCGTTCTATTTTGGCCGATTTGGCATCTTGCCATTACGGAAAAAAGGCCATGGAGTGGTATGCTGCTAACAACGTTCAAATGGTGCCCAAGAACAAGAATCCTCTCAACACGCCATAGCTCCACCCAATCGAACAATATCGAGCCATCGTCAAGCGAAACCTTAAGTAGTCTCAAAAAGCTGTTGTGAGCGAGAAACAGTTCAAGGCAAACTGGCGTTCTGCGGCGCATAAAGTGGACAAGGAGACTGTACAAAATCTTATGGCAGGTGTTAAACGAAAGACCCGGCAACTCGCATTCGGTAAAAAGGAAGCTTAGCTGAATATTTCTCCTCTATTTTGTATTAACTGAACTTGATAGAGAAAAAGAATTTGACTTGTTAATAAAAACTTAGATCAACTCACACACATTACCGTTTGACCAAATTTTGATCAGAACACCCTTGATTCAGGTTCCACTGCAGCTTTGTTACGATTATGTGTGCCCTACTATTGCTAGCAATTGCCTGCTGAGCAGTTGATTGCGTTGAGGTACGAGACGCTAGCAACTTGTATGATTAACAGCTTTTATGCCTTACATTATTTTTAAAACTGATGTTCTGCAAAGCTTTTGCTAAGAAACGATCTGTTTGTAAAGCTGAAGTGAAGCTTTACAGTGAAGCACCATACTGCAAAAAAGAGCGGTAGGTTAACGTTTACCCCGTGCTTGGAATAGAGTCCCGGAGTGCTTAAGCCGTTCCCTACCCTATTCTTTATCATACTAATTTCCTTACAAATTTCAAGTTGGTTGTGCACTGTCAAATTCAAATTATATTAGCTCGAATTTTGGAAGGCTCATAAGAATCTTATTAGAGCTCGTTTAATTATAGGGAAGCACAAATTTCGAAATTTATACCAGTTTGAAGACCGATCTTTTAGGTATTCGGGTAACACTTTGCTGCCAAGGATTAGTCGTGTTGGAATAATATGGCTGCAGGAAGCGTTTTCGATATCCAAAGTGTTAGCTTAGCGTTGCCCAGCAAACAGCCGATTAAAAAATTTGCCTGGTATTCGAAAACGTTTTTGTACTGTGTGTATCACAATAGGTGTCACCTTTTTTCAGTATTCGGATGAAAAGCTCTTCCTCCTTCAGTACAGTCATAATCAACCAAATATCGTGTGTATGGCAAAATTATTGGCATCCCAAGAGATAAACTAGATGTAGAAGGATACATTCTGTTAGCGTTCGTTTATTGCTATGATTTGGTTGATTTGTTTTGCTGTAATCCCATTTTGTTTTATTTACACCTATTGTGAGACACCCTGTACAATCTATATTAACTAATTAATGAATGACACTCCTTGCATTAATTGAAACTCATCTTTTCCATTAGTACGAAGGTACAGCAACTGATCGTCTTAACGTTTGCATTAAAAGATATTTATTTATTTCGGATGGCGATAAAAATAAGCTCAGATAGATAATTGCTTTTGATAAATTTCCCATGGAAGGTTGTTAATTAAGCTTACTTGCAAAAAAAATCTATGCCCTTGCAAGCGGCCTTCCGGCAGTTCACCGGAACATTCGCCATGGCGGACGAAAACATGCGAGTAGACATGTTTTTGAGTTCTTTCTTCGTTTTATTTATCAATTCCTCCTCAGTTTTCGCGACAAAATTGTTGGAGTAGATCTTACGCTTTAGGTTGGCTCAGAAATTCTCGATGGAACACAGCTGGGGGATGTAGGGCAGGTTCGCCGACTTGAGTACCACATCGATATTCAGCCGCTCTATGTCCTCCAACGGTCGCTTCGAGTAGTAGGCCGACGCCAGATTCGGCCAGAACACCGCGTCTTCGCCCTTATGGTATTTCTTGATGAACGGCCAGTGTGGAGCGAAAGAAGAGCGGCCTTGACATCCCCTTTTCGCTGATTGTCAGCCACAGCATCACCTTCTTAGGGAACTTGGTGTGTGAAATGAACATCACCTCGAAGCTCACTTCCTTCGTGGGGGAAGTAATATACGAAGTGCCCTACCAGTCGTTGCCATCCAGGCTGAGATAGGTCTCGTCGTCCATCATCACCACCACGTCGTGATTTGCTGGGAAAATCGAGTTGACCATCTTATTCAGCCGCTGCCGTTGCGTCATTGCATGCAGCTCCGAAAACAGTGGACGCGACTTCCGCTTCCTGACATGTATGGTCATGTTCTCCAGGTACTTTTTCACTGTTTGAAGCGGCCAAGAGCACGCAGCAATGTAGCCATTTTTCCTTCGGACTTCTTCTTCAGCATCCTTTGGAACTTCTTGTCGCTCAAGATCGTCGGCCGTTCGGAACCGGGCTTTCTTTCAATGTTCTGATTGTTGTCTAATAGTGCCAGGATGATGTAGATGCCGGAACGGGCAAATCCACAAAGTGCCGCATGATGTCCGTTTTCGACGCGGTGGGGTTCCGTTCTTTGAGCGCGCACACTTCTGAACGGAGTTGCTTCACTGTTATTGCCATCACGGTTAGAGTTCGACTTATAGAGCTGTCAAATTTTGTCTGCTCATTCATGTGTTTCTATGATTAGTGCTGCATTGGTTGTATTGTCAGTTCAGGTGAATGGATCACATTGCTGTTTTATGGATAAATTTCGTTTTTTTATGGATTTTCATTTATTCAATTTCATAGGTGCAAACTTAAGGCTGCCTGTTTTGACACAGTTTTTCCAAAAATCGATGTGCAAAGTTTAAATTGAGGATGAAGTGGACAGGAAGAACATCGATATTAAAGTCTGTCAACGTGAAATTTCGGACAACAAAATAATAGCAGCAAAAAAAAAATACACATAATTCAACAAGACCTATTGTTTATTTCACAATAAAAGATTTACTCCTTCTTTCTGCAAAATTCTCAAATTTTCTGTTGTACACCCAGCATCAGGTTCCTTACGGTATCCTCAGATACGCCCGCCGTAACGATCTCCATCTTCTCTTGAAATTATAAGTCTTATTTTTCCGCTAAACCAGAGCCCAGTACTTCTCTATTGGGCGAAGTTCTGGACACTTTGGTGAATTTGCTGTTTTTGGCACGCATTTGACCTCTTGTACCTTATACCATTCCAGGACGGATTTAGCATAGTGACTAGAGGCCAAGTCATGCCAAAACTGAGCTGATCAAAGGTAGCAACCGCTTTTGCAGACATTTCTTCTCCTACATATCTTTCTTGATAGTGCCGGTAGAGACGAAAGTTTAAGATTTTCGACCATAACTTCATATGGCCTGCCAGATCAACTACTTCTTTGGGCATTCGGGCACCTTCTTTATCCGGAAATGCTCGACAACGGCGTTTCTTTGCATTGCGGTGTAAAAAACCAGACCCGAAAGCTGTTTAAAATCTTCGAGTAGGTGTGTTTCGTTGTCCATTATGATACAAGAAAATGTTTGCTAAAAATTTATGTAAGCTCTATAGCACGTTGGGCGGTTGGGCACCTTTTTCATTTTGTGCGCCTACAGTTCTTGCCTCTGCTTAACTTTTTGGGATTTTTTTCAATAATGGCTACCACCTTCTTGTCCCTTTTCGGGGGCATATTGTACGACTTGTTCCACTTCCAACTTTCCGATCTATAGTCAAGCGCTGGTCAGATGATTTGCAAGCTCAAAACACGGTACCGATTAGTTAAGCAACAAGGACGCAACAATTGGAAAGATTTCTTGTCACAGAAATCCTCACAAGAAATTTGAGAAACATTATTCCACACAGAAAAAAAAAGTGGCGTGTTAAATTTCCCCTCGTTCAATTTCAAACCAAAGCAGGCGAAGAACGAAATTGTTTGCAAACTTGTATGCGCCATACAACAAAGATTGCAATCTTTAATACAACAGGCTATGTTGAGGCGTTATCTAAGATTTACATGAAATTTCGCATTATTTTTCGCCAAATCTAGCTTTCCATGGATGTGCATTAGATGACGAAGAAAATTAAATGTTACTTTCTATCTATGTACAACGGACAAAGCATGTAGTTGCCATGACGTAAACGGCTTGTTTGAAGAGTTTGGTGAGCCATATGATCCGGCTGAATGGCATTTATTCATCGATAGCAGCAAGTTGAGTTTGAAATCCGTTCTACTGCATCAAGGAAGTGAGAAATCTTCCATTCCATTAGCTCATGCCATTAATATGAAGGAGAAGTACGAATCAATGGCTATTTTGCTCAATTTAGAAATTACAATCAACACAATCGGAAAATTTGATCCGATCTTAAAATTGGTGCCATGTTGACTGGATTGTGTTTTTTATGCAAATGGGACAGTCGAGTTAGTAAGGAACACTAGATTCGGAAAGATTCGCCAACACAGGATAACTTCACACTTGATAAAGAAAACGTTAAAAATGGATTTCCCCCTAGTGGAAAAAGAACGCATAATACTTGCCCCACTACATATAATGCTTGGGCTATTAAAAAATTCGTCAATTCGTCAAACAATTCGTCAAAACGTTGCAAAAACAGAATAAGGCCAGCATACCAGTACATGAAAACAGTATCCCCAAATTTATTTGACGCAGAGATAAAGGAAGGTGTATTTGTTGGCCCAAAAATCAAAAAACTGCTCAATGATTTCGATTTAATGAAATTTTGACACCAAATGAGGAAGAAGCGTGGGAATCGTTCCATCGTGTTGTCACAAACTATTTGGGAAATTTCAATAGTCCAGATTATGAGGAAACCGGCGATGTATTACCTTAAAATTATAAGAAAATAGGTATAAATTAAAAATAATTGGTTTGACTTATCTCATATTCTTTTATTTCACTGAACACTGCATACCGTATTAGTTGCTGGCAGTTGCAAGCAAATTAGGCATATTTCTGTTAAGAAAATCATCCGTCAAGCGTGCACTAATTAAAACTACACAGATAAAAAGAAACATTGAAGTTTCTGCGTTATCTGATGCACATAAAGGGAATTCTAGATTTGGCAGTAAATAATGGAATATAGACTGTTCCAGAAAGTATAAGCACACTTTCAAAATAATAAAAAAGTCATGTTTTTTTAGTTTTAATAATTTTATTTGGCAAATCATGTGTGTATTTGTATTTTATATGATATTTTACTCTCGTTTAATCAAAATATTTAATCATAGCCAAAACTCATAACTTTTTCTTGAACATGACCCATTAGCTTCTGCACATTGGTACTTCCCACCATTTTAACCACTTTTGGCCAATCTTTTTTAAATTTTTGGATGTCGTCCGCTGGTTTTATGAATTTTCGAAGCTTTGCTTTGGTTAAAGCCCAAAAATCAGAGACCGAAATTTTCGCCTGCTCGAGAAGAGAAGCGGCGTTTTTCACCCGCTTGGAGGAACAGATGATAATGTGAGAAGTGAGAGACTATTATACGATCACAGCAGTTATCGCGAGAAAAACAACGGTGATTTATAATTTTCGGAGAGCATGAGTAGCTGATAAATCGTTTCTTTTTCAGAGAATCCTAGATGCCGATAATTATTTTTCACTTACTTTTTGACATCTGAAAATTCACCAGTCTTCATGCTTGTTTTATTCTGACATTATAATTCTATAATGATGGTCCATGGCGGTACCAGTGTGCACCGACTTGGCCCTATTGTCGAGCTTTGTTCCTCGTATACGATCTATACGATCTAGGTATCATGTTTTCAGTGAAAAATGTGACATGAGAAAATATTTTCATTGAATCTTGGAGAGAGATATTTTCGCATATGCAAGAGAGAGAATAATGAATTATCGGCGAAAAAGGAGAGATGAAAATGTGAACGGTTCGCTACTTATCGACAACCTGCTTGAAAGAGAGCATGGTTTTCACCCAGCTGAGTGAGAATTTCGATCTTTACCAAAAAGTCTCGATTGGCCGTGCCTCCGGGCAGTTCGGCGTATTCATGTATTTCGGCACGAAACATACATTTTGACTTTTGTACCATTTTAAAGTGTCCTTTGCGTAATGAGATGACGCCAAATCAGGCTAAAACACTACTTGAACTTCGTGCTGCCTGATCAACGGCAATAATCGCTTCTGAAGACATTCCTTAACGTATTTCTGAGTGTTCATCGTCTCCGTTGTGATGTACGGACTAGATGTTTTACCACACTCGCATATTGCCTGCCAAACCAAAACCTTCTTACCGAATTTTTCGGTAAAAATTGCCTCCTCCGTTTCGAGGATGTATTTGTCTTCGCTTACAGTATATAATTGTGGTCCGGGAAGCGTTTTGTAATCTAGTTTCACATACGTTTCATCGTCCATTATTATACACCCAGAATTTCTACACCATAACGAATCGTAGAGTTTGCGGGCCCGTGGTTTCACGGACGCGGCCTGTTTTGGGTTCCTGTTGTTTTTTTTCGGCTTCCGGTATGTCTTTCTTTGGCACGCATGACGTTACTCGACGAGGTCCCTAGTTTTTTCGCTACATCCCGAACGGAAGTCACTGGTTTTCGCTTGTAGGCATCCCTGATCTTTTTATCGATATCCGGACAAACAGGACCGGATTTCCGACCACTCTTCGGTGCATTTTCAAACGTACACTGTTCTCTATATTTTCGAATCGCAGATCGTACCGCTTCGACGCTTACACTCTCTTCCTTAGCCATTTTTCTCAAGGAGAATCAGCTCACAGTGCACCATTTGTGCACGATACTTTTTGTTGTTCCGGAGAGACCGCGCATATTGATAGGTAACACAAAACTGAGCACTTTTTTGATGCTATGTCATTCAGAAATGTGCAAACAAAAGGACGTAGCCAAAACATGTTGAAATATTTCATTGTATTCAAAATTACCGTAAAATAAGGTGTGCTTATACTTTCTGGAACAGTCGTTAACACTAAAAACCCCTTCCTCCTCTCAAAAGTAGCGATAGCAAAATTTCAACTGATTCAAAGAAAACGATCCATTCGGCCAAACAGCCTGGTATCATCAGAGGTGGCTCGGCGATCCGAGATGCGCGTGTTATTAATCCATGAAGAAATGCAAGCCCTGATTGAGTCACGGCAGCAGTCGTCATCATCAACTTCCTACCTACAGCCAAGTGGCGTGGGTAATCTTAGGCACACACGAACCTCACCTCCTTCCTGCCTGAGCTGAGTGCCCCCGTCGTCGTCGATCGAATGCAAGCACGCGTCTGCATGTTAACACCTTGGCTTGGCTTGGCTTGCGTCTATCCGGTACCTACGGATATTCCGCGGTGCTTCGGTACTTCGACAGAGCTGCCGTGCTATGCATGGATCTCGGATCAATTGAAGTGGCAAGTGGTGGATACTCCCCGGAGTGCTACCCTGCCACGGGATGGCGCTTAGACTCGTCTTCTCAAGCTTACGACTAAGCGGACGTAAAATAGGGGAGGAGTTGCAGTAAACAGCCGATGTGCTAATCTCCAGGCAATAAAAATGAAAATAAAAGTTGTAGAAAAGTGGCATAAGTGAAGGAAATGTTAGCGGAAGGGGCAGGGGACGGGGCGCACCACAACCGGAGAAAGAGCAGATGTAATAAAATATATTATGACTCTATCTATAATTGGCTAATGATGACATCTATGAGTGGTGCTTGTGGTTTCTGAAGCGAGGACGATGAGTTGATGGCAAAGAGGAAGCTGTTATTTTGTTCAACTCGAACGAACAGATGGTGGATCTTCTCGGTTGATGGTGAAGGTGAAGATGCAGAGATAAAGATGTGAAAACTGCACGTTTGGAGAATTATGCATCATCACGCTGTTGAGGGCTCGGCGGGACGTTCGTTCTGAAGGAGCAAGCAGGTGGCAATTAATGAGCCAGTCAGTCAGTCAGCCAGTCAATGTGGGAAAGATGCAAATCCTTCTGCAAACCGGCCGGAAGGCATTAAATACTAAGTCGCCATCGTTCGAGGAATGCAAACTAGCAGCGATTTCTCAACGAAAGGATGATTGTTATGAATTTAAGCACATCCAATTTGTCACTTCCCCGGGAATTCTCCGAGAAAAACTCGAACCCTTTTCCAATCACCAGATTGATGTCCATTTCACTTTCAGCCGTAAATTGCATCAACAACCGGCTAAGCGGATTGGATTGGAATCACACCACTCGTCCAAACCACCGAGCTGAGCTGGCCGCCGGGAACACAATTTATCAATTTCAAATATTTATAAAATCTAATCATGCCACTTTCAAAGCTCCCTCAGCAACGAACAGTAGCTGAGCCAATAATAAAATGCGTCCATTTAAGCCACGAACACCATCGAACATGGCCCATAACAACAATCGTCAATGGCCAGCTTCCGTGTGAAGGAGTCCCAAAAAAAAAAACCCCATCGGCAGCCTTCCATTCTCTCGCTGGGATTAGTTAATATTCATGTATTCAAATCAATTAGGCAATCGTTTATGATAATTACATATCTGGGAACGCCTTGATGGCTGTGGATGCGACGGGCGACCTCTTCACGACGGATAGGTGCGTGTGTGTGTGTGTTGTGTGTGTGTGTGTTTATTTGAGGGACAGAACTTGGACGACGGATCGTACGATCCGATCGAAGGAAGTCGCCTCCACCTTCTCTTCAAATTGAATTCAAATTGAGGTAGAATGGAATGCGTCATCAACGCATGGGAACGTCAAATCGTGATGCTCAACTAGACTGGTTCAGCGGGCTCTCGAAGCGCCACACTTAAGAAAATCCAAGGCCCAGCCAGCCCAGCACGAAGGGAAGCATGCAAACTATCTCTAATCGATTTATCACCCGACCGTGGCGACACGCGAGGAAGAAGCTCATCTGTGGCTGATCGTGGCGAGCATCGCCACGGAGCAACACTTTCTGTCTCGCAGCACTGTGAAAATGATCGATAATCATTATCACCCTTAATTAATAACACCCAATTAGCATTAACAAGATGAGAGCGAATACAAACTGCTTCCGTTTAGATCGATCGAGTGGCGGCGGTCATCGTCGTCGTCGTCGTCGTTTCGGTGCAGTCGAAGATTCCAACGGTGGTGGTCGGTTTCCAGCGTTAGAGGAGAAGGTTAAGGGATAGGTGATAGCCACGGTAGCCACACATTAAGGTGCGTGTTGGACTCGATCGCGATGACGACGATGATGGCATGCAACGACGCGACGTGAAGGTGCGTGATGGAAGTGTGACCGCAGTAACAGCTATTTGGTTTGATGTTATGACGGGAATATGGAAAATGTGGCGCTGCGTTTAGTGTGTTGGGTTTATCTTGATTGGGCGTTATTAATTGGGATGTCAGTGGTCTACCTTAAAAATGAAAACAGGGGCAATGTTGACTCTTCCTAGCAACTAATTTTCGAACCTCTGTTTCAGTCACCTTTTTTGAAAACGCATTGTGAAAAACACATTGACGAGCATATTGGTAGAACGGTTTTTAGTTAAAATCTAGGAAAGTTTTAACTAACACTTCACTTGATCACATTTAAAAAAAGTAAACAATTAAAACACTTTCTAAACTAAAACTAGCATATACGAATAAATTTCCTCAAATTCCACAAGAAAAGACGTATATTTTGCCTGTTCCTCAGCAACTTACATACTTTTTCAGTGTCGATCGAGCACTCGACACTGAATATTCTATAAGTCACAGAGAAAATATAAAATATTGATTTAAGGTCTGCATCTGCAATAATCCGGACACCTCAAAACATGAATAAAACATGAATTTCATTATATTTCCGTCGTAGTTGTTTATTTCAGTTTCATGGGATGTGTTTTAACAATTCGTGAAGACAAAACATAGTTATTCGGTATTTGCTCCGTCCATTATCGGTCACCGTTCGTCATCGAGTGCAGTCGCATTTTTAACGACCTCCGTATTAAATTTTTACAATATTTTTTTACGCCGCGCGCGAGACCCGAAAAAGTTAAAGTCATCATTATGAATTGCAGTGTTACGTCGTGCAATATCAGTAACGATCGCTTCATGTGGAAGTGTGAATTTTGCGACAAGTGTTATCACGCGGCTTGCATAGGTGTTCAACGGCATCAGGAGCAGTTATTATCATTGTACATGATACCCCTTTGCTCCGATTGCCAACATCATCTAAAAACAGGAATCGACACACGCAAAGTGCTTTGCCAACAGGAGCAGATTATGGATTCAATTAAATCTCAAACGGAGGCCAATCTTCAAGTAGCTGCTGACCTCAAAGTGCTCAAAAAGCTTAGTACAATAGATGTGTTGTTCGATAATATTGAGATCCAACTTAAAGAATCGGTGACGAATGTAAACGAAAATACATCGTCGACAGTTGAAAACGCTGTGTCGTCAATATCGCGCGATTTCGAGCACATCTCGGTCAATAAGTCCGATGAGCTCGTGGCTATAAAAAACCATTTAACATCGCTGTTAAATATTTCAATGGAAACCACGAAAGTCGCATTGCAGAGTACGTGAAGGATCTTACGAATGATTTGACCAGAGAACTGAAAAAAATCTGCAATGAAGTCCAGACCTTGAGCGGCGTAACCATTGACATGGCCGCTCATTGCCAATCAACACACTGCTAACGCATCTGTTCAAACGCGTGATGCTTTGAATGAAGTAAAAAACATAGCCAATTCAGTTGGTGATATTTTTAATGAAGTAAAACCGCTTGCTAGTGCAATTAACACTTTGGACAGCAATATTAACGCTGCTCGTTTGGCACCAGCGGTGTCACCCCCCAGCCTTATGAACGAATTAAATACAGCTGATCGTGACGCACAGGTAGAAAATGAACTCCAAGAAGGATGGCGCACACTAGGGTCGAAACGAATTTGGCGCCCTAACTGGACTGAATATGATTTACAGAAGGCAACGTCATGTTCAGCAGCAGAAGGCCAGAGATAAGGCAATAAAGCGAAGGAAAACAAATAAAAAACAATGGAACAGGAGCACCAATGGTTCCAACAGACATCTTCAACAAGGATTTTCGGGACGTCAGCAAACTAGCTCCAGGAACAATATCAACAACAACATCTGCAGCGGCAACAACACAAATTTCACTAATCGTATCGGTCATCAAAATAGTCACCCAGCAGTTCTTCCAATGGATAGGGATCTACTTGCAGCAGCAAAGGTGGCATTTTCCAGGCCCCCTTCGGTTGAAACCCCGCGTTGGATCGGATTTCAACGTGGTGAGACATTAAACCCATACCCGATGGATCATCAGCTACCGCAACCGCATCCAAGCACATTTACCCCACCGCCTCCAGGAAACTCTTTAACATCGTGCGAAACGTGTGCACAAAGGCATTCATTTTTTCGTCCAAATTAACGCCCTCTGCAGAGGAAGTACCCGACGATTTTATGGATTTGACGAGCACTCAACATGAGGAAGAGGAGGTAATTAGTTTAAATAGTTTAGATAGGTCACATAAATTACAGCATTAAAAGTAAAGAGGTACTAGTGTATTGCCAGAACTTTAATAGGATAAAAAGTGCCGTTAAATTTTATGAAATTTATAAGCAGGTGGCTGCATGTAGCTTTCCTGTGATTTTAGGAACTGAAACGAGTTGGGACGCTAGCGTTAACAATGAAGAAGTTTTCGGTGATCGATTCAATGTTTTTAGGGATGATCGCGATAAATTTTTATCTAATAAAAAATGTGGTGGAGGTGTTCTTGTAGCAGTTAGTGTTGATTATAATTGCGAACAAATTGAATCTTGCAAATGTAAAGAATTCGACCATGTTTGGGTCAAATGTCTTATTGGAGAACAAGTTCATATTTTTGTAGCAGTATATTTTCCTCCAGAATATGCGAGAAAAGATTCGTTTGATCTATTTATTATTATTGCAGGTAATATCATTTCAAAGTTTGAGCCCGAAACAAATGTTCACATATATGGTGATTTTAACCAGAGGGCAGCCAATTTTATTATTGACAATTAAAATGAGTCCCTTTTGATACCGATTGCAGGGGAAAATGAAACGCTCCGTACTCTATTTGACAAAAGTTCTGAAATCGGGCTCAATCAAGTAAATCACGTGAAAAATCAGAATAATTGCTACTTAGATTTAATGTTCACTAATATGACCGACGATTTTTGCGTATCAGAGTCACCTACTCCTCTTTGGAAAAATGAAGTGTTCCACACTGCAATTGAATACTCCATATTCGTGCACGACAAAACCACAACGATAGATAATAATTTATCCGAACCATACTATGATTTTAGTAGGGCTAATTATGTACTTATCAAAGAAAAAATTGAATAGTATTGACTGGCAAACTGTACTACGTGATCATGCTGTAGGTCAAGCAGTGGATACGCTTCTACCAAATTTTGTATGATATTTTAGAACAAACAGTGCCCATGAAACAAAAAGAGAAAATCTAATCTCAAATCACCAGTGTGGTATAACAGACTAGTTACTAATCTCAAAAACAGGAAACAAAAAAGCTCATAAGGCATACAAGAGAAATAAAAACTGATGAAAATCTATCACTTTATCTGGCCATATGCGATCAACTGAGATTAGAATTAAAAAATGCATATGAAGAGCATAATACACGGGTAGAGAATAATATTAAGTCAGACCCTAAATCTTTCTTTAGCTATGTTAAAGAAAAACGTAAGTCTAAGAACTTTCCGTCAAAAATGCATCTAGACAACAGGACCGGCAACACAACAAATGACATTAGCAACTTATTCGCTGATTTCTTCCAGGACATCTATACTTCTCATGACGATAATGAGCGTTACTTGCAATATTTTTACCTTAATTCCCCGAGCCAATGACGGACATTTCAGTTGATAACTTATCTGTCTTGGGAAATCTTACATGCGCTTGAAACTTTGGATGCTTCAAAGGGTGTTGGACCAGACGGCTTACCACCTATATTTTTAAAATCTCTTTCAAAGGAGCTAGTTAAACCTATATTTTGGTTGTTTAATTCGTCATTGGAATCCAGCGTTCTTCCTGCTGTTTGGAAAGAATCTTTTTTGATTCCAATTTTTAAAAGTGGAAAAAAATCTGATATTAGAAATTATCGTGGGAGTTGCTATATTATCAAGCATCCCGAAACTTTTGAATCTATCATAAATGATAATATATTTTCGCAGGTGAAGACTTTAATTTCTAATAAACAGCATGGTTTTGTTAAAGGGCGATCAACAGCCACTAATTTGATACAATTTGTAAGTTTTTCTTTGAACGTAATCGACAAAGGAAATTGTGTTGAAGCGCTGTACACCGATTTTAGTAAAGCATTTGACAGAGTTGATATTCCACTGTTGCTTTTTAAATTATCCAAAA
This sequence comes from Aedes japonicus, assembly GCA_034211315.2. Taxonomy (NCBI): domain Eukaryota; kingdom Metazoa; phylum Arthropoda; class Insecta; order Diptera; family Culicidae; genus Aedes; species Aedes japonicus. The sequence continues at coordinate 455 of JASCZW010006021.1, read as the reverse complement.
TGAGTTCAATCCTGGGCTACTGAAATGGATTGAATCTTACTTGACTCAGAGAACGCACAAGAGTAAGATTTGAGGAAAACTTTCAACAATTGTGAACGTTACTTCGGGCGTGCCACAAGGGTCTCATCTTGGTCCATTATTATTTATTTTATTTATCAATGATATAGAACACATTTTGAGCTTCCTTCATGTTTCAATATATGCAGACGACATGAAACTTTTCAGTGGAGATATGTGAGACATCGGACCTTGAATTATTTCAACACAGAAATTGACAATTTCTACATATGGTGTAAGAAAAATTTGTTAGATCTTAATGTAAAAAAATGCAATTCCATTTCGTTTACCAGAAAACACATAATATTGCAAAACTCTATTAAACTCGGCCAGAAAACTGTTGAAAGATGCATTCAAATTAGAGACTTAGGTGTTATACTCGATTCTAAATTAACTTT